>CAXHKU010000841.1:0-36318 GCA_964017125.1 Flabesymbios commensalis | reverse complement strand
CTCTCTCTCTCGCTCTCACTCTCGCTCTCGCTCTTTTTCTTTTATCCATTCTATTGTAATGCAAAATAACCATATCACCATTGCTCTCCTTCCACTGGGACTATTTTCTGTGTCTGTGCTTCAGTTGGGCCGACATTTTTACCTTACATTATCTTAGTCGATACATGGAGGTCCACAGAAATACATTACAAATTAAATTTAATCTCAAATATGTAGACATAATTATGTCACCCGGTTGAGTCATTGTAAATTGGGTTTGGCATTTGACATTCAAATGAAAAAATAAATAAAGATGGTCCCAGAATCTCCCGTCATGTAAACTATGTTGTTAAAAAAAGTTCAAGGTCATCTTTGTTAGATTCTGATATTTATGGTCTTCTAAGGTTTGTCGGACCAATGGTGTGTCGGACCAATGGTCAGTCACCGGTATTTTGCACCAAGCATAACAATATTATGGAAAATATTCAAATTTATTTGAATCGATAGGCCTACGGGAGGCTTGATAATCAATAAAAATCAGATTGCCAATGAGAATTGGCCTAATCGAACAGGACTCATATACATATTTAACGTTATTTTTTGTATTCATCTATAGATATTCGCTGCTTAAGGAAGTTCAACATAGACCAGGCTTATGTGAAAATAATGTTTTTATTACATTATTATTTTTATCGGATTCCCACCGGAATAACATAATTCAATTAAGTCGATGTGACTTTAAAAGCTTGGTACATTATTTCTAATGGATCTTCACAAAACGTGACTTTATCGCTGTTAGTTCTGCTAGACGTCTTACACTGAAGCCACCAGACCGAAAACAACACATATTAACATCATTGGGTCAGTGTAGGGCCATCGTCTCAGACGTTGGCCCAGCATTGTAGCAACGTTTAGATAAAATATATCCAACAAACACGAGAAGTTGATCAAATGTTGTTCTTATGTTGGGCCAGCGTCGCAGACGATGGTCCAACATTAAGTTAACATTGAGTTAACGTGTTGCTTGCTAGCTCAAGTCCATCAGGAATGATCATCAGGTCTTTTACATGCTTTAGAAGTCCGGAAGTGCAGCTTTTTATCATGAGCAAGCCGGGAGTGCAGATTCTCGTCACCTTTCTTGTCGTTTCTAAGCGCAGGCATTACAGAACTGTCTGATTGGTGGCTGATGATGTCCGGTCTATCTCCTCATAAAATGTACCATTTACGAGGATACTTTTACCTCAGAGCCCGCTTTTACCTGTGGCATCCGCAGTAAAAATCCCAAAGCTGAGCTGCGACACAATCCTCATGATTAGGCCAAAAATTATTGTTTTTTTGCTTCTTGATATGGCCATAATATGTGAACATGTCCATAGACTAGAATTGTGGAAGTCTTTTAAATTTTGGGTTGCTGTGGCAACGTAGCACTGATATTCAACTAATGGGAACACATTGCTAATACCCCGGCCAACACAAAAGGCTTATCCCATTTTGATTCAATGTTGCGCCAGCGTCGCAGACGGTCGCCCAACATTGAACCAACATTAAGTGACCGTATTATATGGCTGGGATCGACGTGACCCGTCCCAGTAAGTACACTTGTAAGGGACGCACCATTTGATATCTGGGGGGGGGGGGGGATGCTAAAAAAAAATAGTTTGTCGCCACAAACGTCTGAAAAAAAAGTTCGTGAAAAATGTGGGCAGAAAAAAAGTTTGTTGTCGAAATTGGTCAAAAATATGTTGACCAGAAAAAACACCAAATGGTAACGTACATAATAGGGGAAGCATACTACAAAAAAATTCTTTGACGAAACATAAAAAAATTGTCGGACGTTGATCGCAAAAAAAAAGATTGTTTTCTCTCGAAGGTAAAAAAAAGTTTGCAAGCAACAAACACTCTAGCCCCCCCCCCCCCCCCCCCCAGCTATATAATGGTGCGTCCCTAAGTAACATTACTTTTTACGACACTTTTCGGCCAGTATGGACATTTGACATAACATTCAAAGTGACCCATCCCACTACTTCCCGATTAGCGAGATTCTGCTGTAGAAACCATCGCACTTCGCGATATCTATGACTATCAGCTCCCAACAGACAACCATTGACCCCGTGCTGGTTAAAACATTTCAGTGTGGGGACAGTCTTTAGACGTCAGAATCTGACGTCTATAGACATAGGTCTATAATATAGACATCAAACTCTGACGTCTAAAGTCGATCCGCGCACTGATAGCTTAGGCTAAAACAGAGCTAAATACGACATTTATGCTGATTTCAAATTGACAAAACCCCTTGGTCTCCATGGTTTATACAAAAATATTTCAGCGTTTCAAGGGTTAATAACTGACCAACGTATCAGACGTTGGTCTAATTAATTAGACCAATTAGACCAACGTCTGATACGTTGGTCAGATATTAAAAGGAAAGATAAGACACGGCAACAAATGCCTAATTAGGCATTTGTTGCCGTGTCTTAGCTTTCCTTTTGATAGCTGCTCGTCCTAATAAGCTACGACGGGATGACAGAAAGTGCATGGCAGGCCGTAATGCATCATGGGTACCACCTGGCAGTAATATGTGATATTAGTAACATTACCTCGAGTCAAATCCTGCGAGAATTAACGAAATCTGACGGCATTTCCAGCCATCTTTGCAGAGGGACATGGCGCAATGGTTAGAGCGTGGCGCTCTGCCGATGTCGCTGCCTGTCGTGCCATTTCGAATCCCGCTTGGTGCAGGATTTATCATGTTTCTCCCCTCTCAATCTTGGGACATTGTTAAGATGTTGTGTCCTTGGGCAAGACACTTCACACGCAAATGCTTCACTTGACTCAGGTGAAATGAGTAGGCCTACCTGGTAGGACAGAGATGGCGATGTGTACGATAAGTTCAATGCGCCGAAACGGCTGCAGGACTGTATGCTCCTCGGGGAGTTGAAATAGCACACGAATGAACAGGTCCAGTGACCAGGGGGTAAGATGTAAAGTCCGAAGATAAGTCTTCAGACTTGATATCAGACTATAAAAAAAAACTTTACCTTCTGGCTTATATTGATACATGCATTATTAGCAGCTTGTGACTGTAGCGTGAGGTAATTTAAGCCCCATTTCCAAACTAACCATTCATTAAAAATCACGAGAATATGTGATAAAATACATAAATAAATAATGATAAATATTTTAAAAAAAACTTTGTTTCGATTTTTCATTCATTCGAAGCAGTAATTGCGGACGCAATTTCTAGCTTCAAATGAATGAAAAATATATATATACTTATGCAAAATAGCTATATCCATTGTTGAATAATTATTATTGGAATAACTGAGCATCTACCAAAACATATTTTTTATACAATTTAGTCATATTTCTATTGATATAAAAACATTCTTGAAATTGTATTTTTGGGCTCCTAGCTGGACAAGGGTTAAACGAGAAAAAACATATCGCCCACTGAAGTTTAAAGGGTGTATCTGCCTCGTTGAAATGTGGCACCTTTTCAATTCCAGTGCTACGAAATATTGCAATTATATAATCTGATACGTTTTCCGATAAATTGGAGCTGACAAATCAATACTTAGCCCAGGAGCATTAGTATGAACCTGGAAAAAAATGCAGAAAGCTGAATTTTTCAGGAATGATTTTTTTATGTCTCCTGAGTGAGCTCACATAAAATCCCTAGCGATCCAGGCTGTGCTAAATGCGTGGGAGTGAAAAATGCAAAATCGCCGCTATTTCGCCTTTTCCGTCGAATGTAAATATTCTAACATAAAAACCTAGTCGTGTAATACATGGTTTTATGGGTTCTAAGGTATGAGGAATTCATTCCTGGTGTTATTCTTACATTAAAACATAATGTTATTCATAAAAATGCAATATTGACAATTTTTAAACAAATAATTCCACAAACTGTTCCAATTTGTGAGTCTGTAGTACAACCTATGCTAGATTCACTATCATGGATGCCTATAATTGATTTAATTAAATATCACACACTAGTTGCTGTATACAAATAAACTCATGGCCTTGTGCCTAGCTATCATCATAACACTTTTATGCAGATATCTAGAATAAATACACAGCTACTCCACCAGGCAGGCAAATCTAGCACATTTGTACACAAGACAAGCTAAATTAAGTATATTCAAACGATATTTTACATACAGAGGAGTCACCTTGTGAAACGAACTGCCTAAACACATCAGAAACACTGAAAGCCTAAATTACTTTAAGACAAAACTTACAAACTTCTTTAGACATGACCATATTTTTTTTTTTGGCTCGGACACAAAGTTAAAGACTTCAATCTTCTCCTGAACCCTCTGACCCCGATTGTCATCATGAAACCTATGTTATTGTCATTTTGTGTTGTAGCCTGTGCGAGTGTTTATTCACGTAACTGTGTGTCATTATATGTACCTGGGCCCCTGGGGAAACCAGCGTAATACCTGACTAATTGATTTCATATATGTATATGTAATTATTGCGTTATGCTGAAATTACCCTTAATAAATATTCTCATGTTCTATTCATATTCTTATTCGGTGGTGTACACTACAATACAACCGATCAGCACAAGAACCCATTCATATAAATATAAGGACAGGCTAGTCTGTATTTCCACAGGAATGTTAGGTACTATTTGCTTGTTGCACATGCAATTACAGGTTGTGATATAGTGTCGGCCATGTATAACGTTGGTAAAAAACAGCTCTAGCTGTTTTGGAAAACAATGAATGCAATTTTCTTGATATATTCAAGAAAAATGAAGCTACCCATAATAAAAGTGCTAGGGCTGGAGAAATGTTTTTATTGAAACTATATAATGCAAAAGAGACATGTGTGTCACTTGATAATTTGCGATTCTCATCGTACATGCAAATGATGAAAAAAACTAAAAAAGGAAATCCTCATCCATTGCATTATTTAAACTTGAAAGTTCACCAGCCACAAGTGCAGCTGCAAAATATCATGCATAGCGGGCCTACTTTGCTGTGCAGGAATGGATCGGCAATTCGTTACAGGGCTCTGACTGGTGTTTGGAATATAAGGGACGCACTATTTGATATCTGGGGGGGGGGGGGGGGGGGCTAGAATAAAATAAATTGAAAAAAATAGTTTGTCGCCACAAAAGTCAGAAAAAAAAGTTTGTTGAAAATGTGAGCAGAAAAAAAGTTTGTTGTCGTACATAATAGGGAAAGCATACGACCAAAAAATTCTTCGACATAACATGACATAACATAAAAAACAATTGTCGGACGTTGATCGCCAAAAAAAAGTTTGCAAGCAACAACAACTCTACACCTCCCCCCCTCCCCCCCCCCCCCAGATATCAAATGGTGCGTCTCTAATGATGATATGCCATTCCCGTCGACACAGACAGACCAGCTGCATCCGATTCTGTAATAAATATGGTATCATGTGGGTGTAAGACTGGTTGTGGTAAACGATGTTCCTGTCGCAAGGCTGGTCTGGATTTTTCAGTCATGTGTTCGACATGTATTGGGCAAAATTGCAGTAATGCATGTCCGCTTGATAGTGACTAAATAATGGTACGGGGCTTTCTTAGTCTCATATTTAGCTTTCTTCAAATGATATCTGAGAGCTATTAGCAATGTATAGGTCTATATGCTTGTCTAGATACTTTCTTAAAGGCAGTATGGTTTTGATTTTAGGGAAAATACAGTGTGACTAGTTTGTATGGTGTTGGTTCTATACTCTAAACCTATTGGACGCATGACGCGTCTCAATGTGTTCAAATCTTGGGATACCCTTAAACAAGTTCCAAAGTTCCCAAGTTTCCTATTTCAACAAAAAAACATTTTAGATACTGCCTTTTGCCTTTTCAGCGCACAATATTGCTGCTGAGCAGACCCTGGGAATAGTTGATGCACAGCTGAGGAGGGCACCTAATGCCACAATAGGATTCATAGATGGGAAAGTGAAATTTAAAAGAAATGAAACATTACAATGGTTAGATAGCAAAAGTGAATCAATCCAAAATCAAATTGTGGCTTTTTCCGTTACAGAAGGCAGGGAAGTGAAAAAAGAACACGAGTGAAGGAGGCAGAATATTTTAGGAGCTAGGCAAATGGAAGGAGCAAAAAAAAGAGACAAAACATATAGACAAAAAACACAGGAGGAAGTTTAATAGGGGTTTGATAGGTCATAGTGAGGATGACGTTCAGATTCATTTTAATGAGAGATTAGACTCTGAGGTCACCGCAACTGTTTCAACCATCATTCATAGCCCATCCACAGTTGTTTCCAAATTATTTGATCATGTTTGGGAGGTAGATGATGAAGAGGTTTTATATCATGGATATGTACTGTCTGAAAATAACACTAAAACCAGGGGAATATCTTTCAAAGTTTCTTACTGGAGACATGATGAAGAACCATCAGAATCTGTTGACTATACTATGCCTTTTGTTGAACTAGTAACAGATTTAATTTTGGGTGAACTTATTTTACAGTGATGTAGAGCTCATGAGGCCATGTGTATCCTGTAATAATTGTTTTAATATAGGCCTGACATTTAATTAAGGTATATGGAGAGGTAAACAAACATTCAATCCATATTATGTCATAGATGTATGTTTGCAAAACATTTTGTATGCTGCACTTCACAATATGTGTTTTACTACCCTGATGACATCGCAAGGCTCTGACAAGCTGACCACCATGTTTTAGCGGGCTTGGCTCTACTGTGATCACCAGAGCGCGCTAGCTGACTAGGGCCAACACCGTTACCGTCTTATCGGTAGGCGGAGTCACTGTCTTTTTTACACGGGCAGCTGTGGAAAAATGGTCGTCAGTGCGGCCGAGCTTCACGCAATGTGAGTAGCTTGGCTTAGCCGGGTAGTGTTTTACCAGGATGTCTATTAATTAGTGTTCATATAAGAATAGTCAAATTGGTTACGGTGATACATGAACATTGTTAACATAATGACTAATTGCTAAATACCATTTTTTTCAATTAATAATCTGTGTACATATAAGTGTCTCCTGCCGTTCTCCTGGTGACACGCAGGACAAAAGGAAATGCGTGAATTTCCCAATTTCTACGGTCCCACTGTAATATTTTATCAATGACCTTGGTCATTTGAATTTTTAGGACCATTAATTGTTCATTTATATTACCTGTTACCTTGACAATGTTAGTTTTCAAGCTATTTTACATATAGCTGTATTCTCATTCCAGGTCACATTTTGTGTGTAATTTCCTGTTTAACTAAGAATATAGTGTATCAATGTCACAAATAAATGTTATCAATAAGCATATATAACACTATATATAGACATTGAAACATCACTATCGACCATATTACTTGCATGCTTGGTGTACATATAATAGCTTGGTACATTTTTTTCATTACAATATTACACAGCAACTACTTGGAATGAAATAACAAATATTCTGGGTTTTAAGGACACATATGTATGATGTTTTAGTATGGACCTGGCTTTTGAGAGATACAGTATGCTTGGTAAAATTAGTGTTTAAACCTACATATATGTTATAAAACCAGAATTAAAAAGTTTGTTTAAATTTGACCATAGGCTAATGGTGACCATCCTAAATTTGACCTTGCTTTGACCTAGATTATAAAAATATTTTCATAAATGGATTTGTCTGAAAAAAATATGTGGAAAAGAGGTATTACACTTTATTTTAGGGCTAAAATGAAAAATTTACATTTTCAGCATATAAATTATAGTTTAATAATGGCAGCCATCTTGGATTTGCCTTGCCGTGACCTTGATATTTGACTTTGATTTCAAAATTAATCCTAAATCTGAATTTATCTTACAAAATCATGTGGAAAAGGGGTATTACACTTGATTTTATCACAAAAAGGGAAAACAATATTTTGACCAACCTGATAATGTCGGCCATCTTTCATTTGATATGACCTTGGACCGCTATATATTTCAGTAAGCTTTTTTCTAGGTGAAGAATGACATATGGAAAATTTACAGAAAAACTTTCCTATCTGCAAGAATACATGTATATGTGAGTGCTCTTTGTCGACCAGTCTAATTTTTCACACTCCATTTACATGTCGTACACTTCACATGTAGTATCATATATCTGGATTAAGATAGTCGGGGTCAAATTACGTGATTCTTGACCTTCACATTCTTAAGGTCACACAAGGTTTAGCTTACATACCTCTTGCTACATACATTTATTGGATATATATATATATTCTACTCAGACTACTCAGTTATCTTCAATCGATTGAAACCAATTGTTTGGCATATACAGTAATAAATGTTATTTATCAAATAAAAAGTGGGTCTAAGATGGGTCAAGGTCAAGTTAATGAATGCCTTACCATATAATGACCTTTCTCGAATGTGTACCACTGTGATCACTAGCTTACATAGGCCTGATATGAATACAATAACAATCAAGCCATGTGCAGTACTACACTATAGTAGTTTCATAAATTCCTGACAGGATAACCGAAAAACAGTTTTGTTAAACAGATTGTCAGGAGTGTCAAGCTTCTGTCTAGTATATAATTATTTCTTGAATAGAACTAAGGTCATTCTCAAGGTCATACAACTGTTAAAAAATATATATTATCCTGTAGCTCTAGCAGACAGATAGTTTATTTTTTTGCATGATATGTGTTGAAAAAATAAAGAATATTGCGTAAGTACAAACATGAATAAGTATTTTCAAAGTTTTGTTTGTTACACACTTCCTTAAAATACAGCACAAAATGGGATCTGGGTTCTTCTACATTGTCTTAAACTCCAAATTTTCCGAGACATTTATTGCCATAACTTCCGTTATAATTGTCGTAGAAAAAAAATAAAGGCATTTTTGGAATTGTAACTTTGCCATCTTTTAATTGGCACAACAAAAATAATAAATTATCATTTTTTTTAAATGGGTCCCAAGTGCAGTCCTCCCAGCAAACACGAGGCATTCACCCAATACGTTTCAATGTTGGGCCAACGACGGCGACGCTGGCCAACATTGCAACAGCATTGGTCGAATGCCTTGTGTTTGCTGCGCGGTGTCACTGCGTTGAGGCCTGTTGAGGCCTGATGCACGTGCTGTGCATACAAGCCGGGTCACGCGTGACGTCACTGAACTGACCTAATTAATCAACTGTATGGAGGACTTGTTGACCCAGTGAACTGTACATATACATGTAGTTCACTTGGTTGACCTGTACGCTGTTTACTGGGCCAAGCGTCATCTCTAAAGGCTGACATGTTATCACAGAAATACAGATATTTAACTGTGTTTATCTGAGCATCTAAATGGAAATCTCAAAATTGGACCTTGTGGTGCAATGGAAAAAGTTCTTTTTAACAGACACATGACGTTAGATATGTTCTCAGCTCAACTAATTTAACGTCATTGTCGTGGAATAAATCGACACTAAAATACATTAAGTCCAGACAACTGGAACAGTAGAGCAAAGCTCCACTAAAAATTGTGAGTGTTTGCAGTGCTGAAGAAATGCTGAAGAATAGAATGTACACATAAACTGATGATCTGTGTTCACTGAGTTTCCTTCCCTCTCTGCGATCTGAATCTTAATTCCTAGTCATAGGGATTTTTATTACACCTCTGGTTGCCAGACGGTGATGTAATAGACAACAGAGACCCCTGGTGTTGATTATTAGCAAATGCGACGAAAAAGATCAGTTGGTGACGTACTGTGGCAACTCATAGTAGGCATTCATCCAACCACCCCCACGGAGGTAAGGGGGCCACCATTAGATTCCCAGGGGGGGGGAGGGCAGGAGTTTTTTTGAAATAAATAATTTTGGGCGGACTCTGCGTGAAATAAATAATTTACTTCAAGAACTGTTCCATATAAACATGTAACAAAATGTGAAATGTTCAGCGCGCCGCCGAACCCGGTTGAAATAAATAATTTGCCCGCGACAAATACTCCTGCCCCCCCCCTGGGAATCTAATGGTGGCCCCCTAACCCTCAGCCTGCACAGTATGTCCACAATTGGAAACCTGCACAGATGCAAGAGCCTGTCATACTATTCTCGGTCAATCTTAGTGTACAAGTTGACAAGACAGGATTCACTCCAGTCGACTAATTCACCCTCTTTATGCTGGATCCTATCGATGGTGGAGGGCTAGAAGCCTTGGGTCAAGCTTTAGAACAAACATGTTGAACATTACGAAAAGGCTACCTTACCGAGCAAGTCTGAACTAGGTGAATTATCATATGTCATTGTTGGAGATGATTGCCTTTGCATTGAAGGCCAACATTATAAAACCGTTTTCTAGATGTGAGCTTTTAAAAGATCGACGTATATCCAACTACCGTCATCTCGATCTAGAACAATTTTTTAAAATACATTTGATCAGCTGGAAGTCTCATGCCGAGTATTTCATGGAAAAATGGAGATTTCACCTGATGATGACTATGCATGTAAATCAAAGCTGCATGTATTCTCATACTCTACTATGAGACAACGCATCAGCAGGAGTCTGTGATGGAAATGTTGTATTGCCAGCTGTTGAGAATGCAGTGGCCTTGAGGAATATAAACTGTTCGAGCAAATTGCTGTTAGAGAAAAAACTACAAAATACGGTGACTGACCATTGGTCCGACACCCCAATGGTCCGACACACCATTGGTCCGACAAACCTTAGGAGACCATAAATATCAGAATCCAACAAGGAGGACCTTGAACTTTTTTATAAACGTAGTTTAAATGGCGGGAGATTCTGGAACCATTTTCGTTTATTTTTCTTTTTGAATGTCAAGTGCCCAACACAATTTACAATGACTCAACCAGGTGACATATGTCTACATATTTGAGATTAAATTTAATTTGTAATATATTTCTCTGGACCTGCATGTATCTATTAAGATAATGTACGGTAAAAATGTCCTTGTTAAAAACGACATTGGCAAACAGAAAAAAGGCCAGGTTCTTAAAAGGTTCTTTGTTGAATTGTACATTAGAGAAAGGTTCCATATCTATACCGGTATTGATATAGGACCTTTCTCTATATTACTTCAATACAGCAAAGAACCTTCAAGAACAATTTTGAACTCATTGATGTTACAGCGACAATGTCACCAAGCAGAGGAGAGTTTGACCAGTATTTCATATTTAAAATTGAATTTAAATAGAGGAAATGTGTAAGACTCATACTTGTTACATTGAAGCACATAACTAAATTACTAATACTTATCTATTATTCTACCTCGTCTTGCTTGAAATATTCATCAAATCAACCTTTGGATATCTATTTATCGATCTGTAAAGGGCGCACCCGATGATACGGGGGGGGGGGGGTGGGGGTGTGAGTTTTACCACCGGAGCAAACTTGTTTTCCTTGCATAACCAAACAAATTAGTTTTTCCTGAGATTAACGAACAAACTTTTTCCAGAACCAACTCATAGCCACCCCCTCACGTATCATCTGCTCTGCCCCTATTATGTAAATTAAAATTCTGGCATGTCCTCTCTTAAATGTATCGTAACTTGTAAGCATTTCTCTAATTATTACAAATGATTGAAGACAACAATAAATCCCAGGCTATGGATTAAACGTGCTGCACTGGATAGAAGCGAATTCTTTATGCCTGTTCCCCGGCATATGCTGTAACTCATTGTCTTATCATTATCATTAAGGCAATAATTGTTTTTTAATGACCATAGGATTCATAGAATTTTGTAAATTTAATAAACTGAATGTTTTTGTGATGGCTGGATTATTTATGTTCCCAAATAAGGTTGACATAATTATATATGTGATAATTCACAATAACGGGATAACAGGGTCGTACGTCCTATTAGTCCCACATCCCATTAGTCCGACATTCTTGTTGTCACGGGGCTCATCCGTCCGTCCGTTTATCCATCCTCCACTCTTAGCCGTATAACTTGTTTCGAGTTACTGGAATGTATAGTTTATAACTTTACATGCAGGCTAAGCATGTTTAAACCTGGTGCTTAAATTCATACTTGACCTTCCTATGACCTCTATGACCTAGATTTGCTTTGAGTCGTAATTTTCTTTGTTAAATTTCACTAATAGAATAGCTCGGATAAGTTCGAACATGATGAAACTCTGAAAAATGGAGGTCACGGCAGCCATTTTGATCTCATCGAAAAAAATAATCACTTTAAAGCCGCCATTTTTTTCAAATATTCAGAGGGTAACCATACCTATAAACCTTGCTTGATTTGACCTACCTATTACTTGACCTACCTATGACTAAGAGGCTCGAGGCTATTTACGTCGCAGACGGGCGGCGTTGTTGATATTTGAAATTGACAAAAAGTAAATCAAATCTTGCCAGCAAACTTGAAACACTAGATACATGTAGATCTACGGTCAACCTGGGTTGGGGCGACGTCACAGACGACTGTTCCACATTAAACTAGCCAAGATCGTATTTGCTGGATAGTTAAGCAATGTGTTTATTAAATCTGGTATTTTGACCAGTGTCTTTGATAGTGTATCTACAAGTTCATTTTATTTCGGACTAATGATACTTCGGACTAATATAAATGTACCAAGGACTAAAGAATCACCAGCAACCTGAAACGAATGGGACTTTTGACTGAGATATCTATACTAGGTTCAGGTTTACGGGGAACTCGGACTAATAATGGGACTTTGTAAAAGAGGGCCTAGGCAAAAATTAACCATCTAGATTTATTTGATAACAAGACTGTGGCCCATCGGGGTCACTCAACTCCATTTAGTTCTGTTGTTACTCAACCCAAATTTCGTGTTACTCAACCCAAATTTCGTGTTACTCAACTCAAGTTTTCTTGTTACTAAACTGAAGTTTCCTTATCACTCAGCTCAAATTTCCTGTAACTCAATTCAAGTTTTCTTGTTACTCAACCCAAATTTTCTTGTCACTCAACTCAAATTTCGTGTATCCCGACGCAAATTGTCTAGTAGCTCAACTCAAGTTTCTTCGTAAGTTTTCTTGTAACTCAACTCAAGTTTTCTTGTAACTGAACTCAAGTTTCTTGTAGCTCAACTCAAATTTCTTGTATCTCAACTCAAATTTTCTAGTAACTCAACTCAAGTTTCCTTGTAACTGAACTAAAGTTTTCTTGTGACTCAACTCAAGTTTATAGGCCTACCATGGAAGGTCGGACCAATGGTGTGTCGGACCAATGGTGTGTCGGACCAATGGTGTGTCGGACCAATGACATGTAACAAAATACAATAACTCGACTTAGGGCAGCTTTTCCTGGTAGCATTGTTCCGTGTATAAATGTAATAAAATCCAGTCAATGCCCCAACTCTTTGGCGAGGTCCTTTTCTTGTAATAAAAAATGTCAGACTTACTAGATTACAAAATTAAAATTTCTCCCAAGAAAAACACAGTTGTGATCCACCATGACAAACTGAAAGCACATATATGTACAGTAGCTATATATATACAGCTACCCAGTGGTTTCAGAAAAAAAATGTAATCTTGTACTATATGTCTAAAGGCAAGAATATTTAGCTGCTGTAAATGTTGGCTGGATCAGCAGGGTTTCCTGGAGGCCCGTGGAGGGGGGGGGGGGTGGGAGTCCCCCCCTCAAAAAAAACCCCACACAAAATCCTCCAGGAAACACTGATCAATCTAAGAGACATGTGACATATAAACGGTATGATTCACACATCATTAAGAATTAGTGGTCGTTCCGGTACTAGGGCCTACACCAGTAGCACATAGACCGAAAAGTTCCCATCGGACTCATCATCAGAAAATGAAAACATAATGTTGCGCAAGCCGTGTATAGGCCTACTCTCATATTGCAGACCAAAGCAGAGGTATAAGCAATGTGAAAAAAGAAGAGTGGCTCACTGTAAGCATCTTCATCTATCCAGTAGTCTGCTACCGGCAGACTCCTTGATATCACGTATATGTGCTTTGAGTATAGAACCCCCCTCTTCCCTGCCCAACTCCTGCAGGCCAGACAATCTGACCTGAGTGTGACCTCCATACCAGTCAGTAAACCGGTGACGTCATAATGAATATTCATGATGCTCGCACCCCCTCCATTTCGTACATGCCTCACACACACCTGTTGTCAAGACTGGTAGTCTGACGGTCTGAACTGACTGGGCAGGGTGACTGTAAGTGAAAAGAAGATAAAGACACACCGACAGAAAAGCAAGTGGAAGTGATGTGAAGGACCCTACGTGAATGGAAACACGACATACCCACTCCAAACCAGACAAAATTAAAATGACAATGACCAATACAGAATTCAGTTTATCAGTTAAGACTCAGGATCAAAATCAGTTGTGGAAGAATTTATAATAACCCGGAAAAAACATCAGTAGACCTTTTGCTAACATGTCTGATAATATGCAAAAAACGGGAGCCGAGCACAGGCATGTAAAGCTCATCAATGAGATGGAGCCACAAAGCCATGCATCTTAATAATGTAATACACAGCCCTCCAACAGCAGCATTTGAAGTTATCAGTGTGTTTTTCTCTGTCGACATGAAAAATCTCTAAGTCGATAGAAAAATGTCTGAGTCGATGTAGCTGTAAATTTCATCACATTTAACTAATTATCACATGCAAGGCCAGGCATGACACGATAATGCCGAGTCAATTGGAGAGTAGATTTGATTGTTGATTGCAGTTGATGCCATGTAGACTATCACGAGTCATGCACGACATCTTATGACAGTAAGAAATATTACAGCATTTTCTAAAGAAAAACAAGATCGCCCTCTTCAAACCAGACAAATTCAAAATGACAAGACTGATACAGATCGCATCTGGATCTAAACCGGTTGGGGACAAATTTATAATTATAACCCGGGACAACATCAGTAGATATTTTGGTAACGTGTCGAATAATATTCAGTAAACGAAAAGGGGAGTCGAGCACAGACATGTAGAACTCATCAATGAGATCAAAGAGATTAAAAACGCAACCTATGGAGTCATGCAGCAGACGGGAGCAGGAGCATCCTGCTTGTCTGAAGTGAGACATCCGCCAGATTAAAATTGGGATGCGCTATTGAAAGTTTCTTTAAATCCTAGGCCCATTTCCTATGCCAATTGTCGTAAGTGTCAGGCGATGAAAAAACTACTATATCAAGCAGTAGCAGTGACAAATGAACGATTTATATTACCCACCATCAGTGATACGCCGACTACCACTAATGACACTTTGTGAAAGAAAAAAGTTATAAATTTTAGTACAATTTATGCCACAGTGGTTTACATATATTCTTACATATCTGTCCACTTTCTGTCCAGTTAGGTGTGTTGAAAAAAATATTATATTTTTTTAAAAGAAGTTGTTGTGTTTTATTTGGGGAAATCCATAAAATGAAATGAGTAGAGATTTTCCAGATCCCCATCTGCTAGATAGAGTGACCTAAGATATGAATTAAAGGTCCCGTGTCATCAGAAAGTTAATATAGTTCTAATTGGAGCATATCTGAAAGGAGGGAGCAATGTAAAGAAACGACAAATTGTAGCATATGTCACTTAATAAAAATTATAGTATTATCAGATTATTGCATTTGTAAAGGAAGTTGTATGATATAATATTGATAGAGGGTCATAGTGACAATGTTTTTTTGGTAAGTGTGGTATCCACGGATGATGGTATAGACAAAGCCCGTAAAGACAACAGTAATGATGGCGTATTAAAAGCTGTCATAAAAGCTGAATGGAAGTAGTAATCATCACTTTTTGGCTTTATTAATCATTTAAGTGACATTGTAATACAATAAAACAGTGCAGACCTTCGATGGAATGAGCAGATGATTATGAGAGGATGGTGGGATAGGGCATGGTGGGTTGTTGCAATTGTTTTCCTTCACTCCCCGATCAGGGGTTCTGTGCTGCACAGTGCATGTCTAGGAGATTTACCCTCAGGTATTTTTTCTAAAAAACATAGCTCCGCTATCCTCGGGACACATAACGTCTAACACTTCATTGTCGGTTGTTTTAAGCCCACCACGACCAACATGTAATATATATTACAGAAATTTTGTAAAATACGCAAGGCTTTTGATGACTATTATAAAAATTCACAAAAAAAATTGATTATCTAACAAAAACTATAAATACGACAGAAATACAAAGAAAAAAAGTTCAACTTTAGGTGGTGACTGTCAGGCCGCTATACCCATTACCAGTGATGCTGTTAACAATTGCAATAATAAATATACAGACAGGCCTCGGAGATCCCTCCTCAGATGAAGGGGATCCTCGATGCGGGGCACCCTCATTCACCGGGGCTTGGAGGAGATCCAGGATTCTATGGGCCTCATGGCAAGCTTTGTTTTCCTGTATTGGTAAGTGGACAGTCCTGGGACCCCGTGGGCTCTAGTCTGGGGAGTTCTGCTTGGGTTCAGTCAGGGGTAACTGATCCTGTAGAGCGCCCATATTTTATCGCGTTTAGTCAGTGCTCTGTAATGATTCCAGTTCCTCGGGTTCGATTTCCTGTATTGGTAAATAATGGCCAGTGTTAGGTGATGCCCCACCTGTCATTTTCCCTCTAGCTCGGACCTCTTCCGGGGTATTGTTTGCCTTTTTGGTGAGTGGGAAACCACTGAGGTGGCCATAAAATGTGCTAGATTACCCACTCCGCACCTCTCCGGATGCAACGCTCGTCTTTTCTGGTGAATGGGCAACCAGGAGGGGTGGTCACGGATGCGCAGCAATGTCTTACGTAAACTTTTCGCCCTGGGGTCGTTTCGTTTGGACACGGCTCCAGGTGCTATTAAATAACCCATTATGTTATTGGCTGTATTATATTACGTTACAAATTATTATGTTCAGTTACCAAACAACCAAATTCAAACATACCTTTTATGAACAACATGACTACAATTAAGCACATATGAACTGTCAGAGTCACAATTCACTACTAAATGGCGTGTACCGGATGATATGCCGTATATACAAATTCATGGACATAGACAGTTGTTGTGCTGACGGCCGCTGCAGAGGCAATTTTATACATGCTTCGGAGAGCTTCAATAAATACTCAAGATTCCACCCACTATTTAGAGGGGGACAGTACAGCTGCTGTCCAGTGTGCAGATTGTCGCCAAACAACACAGGATGGATTGGATATGTAGACTACTTATATGAAGATTACATCCAGGAGCTCTATGACGTAGGATTTCATCCGTGTTATGGGGTGAACAACCTAGATTACTGTGGCTATGGAAGAGTTTTTTACAGGTGGGCTTATCTCTTAAATTTTATTTTAGTGGGTAAGGGGCCGACCATTTAATACCAGGGGGGGGTATGTTTTTTTCGTAAAAAAATAGTTTGTTCACAAAATTGACAAAAAAAATAGTTTGCTCTATAAAGTGTGGAAAAAAATAATTTGTTCTTTTATCTGTAAGAAAAAAATAGATTGTTGACAGCCAGCAGATCTTTCCAAATCTGCCGGAAACTGCCAAAGAAAGGCAAAAATTCCCTTGCTCCGCTCGGTCAAACATCTAATGCGAATAGGTATTATATCGGCACACTGGAATGAGCATGAGAAATAACACATGCCTTTTAATTTATGGAATCAAAGGTCCAGTCAACTGTTAAAACAGAACATGGGTCCCCCAGAATGCAATATAGCCCGTGGGTTATTATATCATTATATTTATCTATTATATCATAATAATACTAAGATATACGTTTCATACCCACTGCGCATTAAGAGCAAGTTCCCAAATCGTAGCAAGTCATTAACTACTTGAGCAAACATCTATGAGTTAGTAATTCCACCAAAGCTCTTAGAACTGGCTCTTATGGCTGGGCGTTGGGTTTGCAAGCTGACTTTAATACTGCGGGGATTGCAAAACAGCTGACCCCCAGAATGTGTATTGAGAGGACAGCTTTTCCTCAAACATTCTACACTCCGCCAATGTTGGGTCAGCGCCGCAGACGTTGGTCTAACATTAAAATAGCATTGGGGCAATGTCTCGTTTGAGTAGTATCTTGTTTAGTTTGTGGCATCAGTTATATTATCATTCGACATTATGCTATGGGCTGTTCCATGCTCTGTCTGTGTGCTTTCCTGCTCTTGTACATGTATAACATTTATACAATGTTGGACCAGCTCACGCTTGCCTGTTCGGCAGTTGAATGGATCTTTAAACGTGTCCTGAAAAAAAAAAATTGTCTGTGACATATCAGGAAAAAAATTGTTTGTTTTTGAAAAAATGTTGTTTTCTTGTTGGGAGGAAAAAAAATTGATCAGGAAGAAAAACCATCCCCCCCCCCCCTCCTGGTATTAAATGGTTCGCCCCTAACCTTTTAGTGAGATGAAAGACATTAAAGAATAACGTTATTGTACATTCCTTATTAATGTACAGAATTGTATTTTAATGAACTTTCGGTTAAGAGTATTCTTTGTTCTAGGCACTATTTATTCTATTGTACATTTCTTATTAACCTCAAGTCACAAGCTCAATACATAAATAGTGAAGCATACATCTATAATAGGCCGAAATAGTGACGTCACACATTTAGACACGTGTCTGTTTCACAAGCTGGCATAATGACTACACGGATTCCGCAGTCATGTAGTCATCATCAGGCTGATCATGAATACGTCTACCTTCTATGAAAATAGACAGAATGCATTTAGACGGCATCTGTGGTATTTTACAACCATTTACGACCATTGAAATATAAATGATGGCGTCATAGTACGTGCATATGCTGAGTTTTACATAGTTACCAACCGTAAATTGTGCAGTGGACAATGAAATTATGCGAAGTAAGCGCATTTGTCATGTTTTCTAGGGACTCGTTACCATGGTCACCAGAACAAACATTACCATGGATACCGACTATTTTGGTAAATCAAGTATCTGTATATTCCTAATATTACTGCTAAATGTTGTCACTTTATCTACCCTAGTGACAGTGTAACACTTCTAAGAGTATGCTGACGTCATATTTTGCCAAAATAATGATGTGACTCAAAGGGTTAACGTACAGAATTGTATTTTAAAGCTGACGTCTTCACTTATAAATCAATGGTGCACTGTACGTACATGATCATGGTTGTTCAATCTCTATGTACCTCCCTGTAAACCGGAAA
Organism: Flabesymbios commensalis; assembly: GCA_964017125.1. Lineage (NCBI taxonomy): Eukaryota > Metazoa > Annelida > Polychaeta > Terebellida > Flabelligeridae > Flabesymbios > Flabesymbios commensalis. The sequence goes on along the minus strand of CAXHKU010000841.1, from coordinate 17,285 downwards.
TTCATATCAGAAACTGATTGGCAGCTCATATGGCCACATCTCTCCCCCTATTTGCCCGATTATCGCCAGCTATAGACTCAGATACTGACTTGGATCAAAATGTAAGTATTATCATTATTATGAATATTCCTCCGCACAGCATGATCATGACATACTAAAAATAATTCCACAGTTCCAGAATGACCAAAAATGTGCATTTAGAAAAGGAAATTATGCAAATTAGAAGCCAATCAGGCCATCTCATTGCATATGTTTACTGCAAAATGGGCTTTGTTCTCCCTGTTCTCAATTTATTGTGACACCACAAGTGGACAGCATTATCATATTGTTATTTCATTTTGATATAATTTATATCTTATATGTAGGCCTAGTAATGCAAAATTATATTATTGTTACACTTATAAATAAATTTCCCATCAAACAGACATTGACACGAATAACGCTGCTGTAAGGTCGCAGACGTTGGGTAAACCTTACCTCAACTTTGGGTCAACGTCGGGCCTACACATAGAGGCCTAATTCGTTATTTGAACAAAACAATGAGCGTGTTCGGTCTCTGGTGCAGTGGTTAAAGCCTGGAAATCGGGGATCGCTGGTTCGAACCCTCCTCTGGCACAGTCCTATGTGCACAAAGGTGGCCTAGTCTAGAAAACCACTTTTAATTCCATTCATGCGCTGAGCTTGGCAACACTATAATGCGTGGAAAGTCAAAAGGCAGAAACTAAAATGTTTTTTGTTGGAATAGAAAAAAACATTTTTTTGTTTACTTTCTTATTTCGGAACTTGAAGTTCCCAGAAATTAGGGACTTCAGAATTTGGGAACTTGTTTTAGGGTATCCACCTGTATTTTAAGCAGGAGAAGTATTTGTGACCACTCCAAACTGCACAATTGCATGGGATGCTACAGAGCTTGATGGGAACCATGTAAATGAAGTTCATGTCGCAGCCCACAAGTGGACTGCGAAATGATCGGATAGTGGTCGGATACTGTGGCTACACTACAAGCCATAAAATCCCATATCACAGCTGCAATCAGTGACAGGGCCGCAGTGAATCACTGTGCACAACAGCTTTGTACCAACATTAATCCTAGCCTAGTAGAACTGAACTGCAATGTCCATCCCCTGGACTCCCTAGCAAGTCGGCCCACATCAAGGTCCCCATTAAATGCCATCAGTGTGAAAGGCTCTACTTGGGACAGTGATGCCGCAGCTGTCAGTGTTAGCTGCATTATCTAAAATGAAATATAAACAGGGAAAATTTGATCAGGCGGCCTCCGAATCATTTTTCAAACAGAAGTCAATTCCTCTTGTCCTTTCCCCCAGGCTACAAATTCTGTTCCACCTTGCAGTCATATATTATTTTATCTATGAATTAATGGATGCGTTTCTGCTTAAGTAAGGTGCAGCCAGGGGTGGCTTAACATCTTCTATTTTGAAAGACCTTCGAAACCCCTTAATATTAAACCATCTCCGTGTATTTGGTACTCGGATGGTTCTCTTTTATACAGAGAGAAACAGCGATTCGGACATGGTGGATTATCTACGTACTGTCACACAAAACTTTGAGAAGTAGACCTATGAGGCGAATCCAGCATCTCTTCGGGACCACCAGCCATGAAGTGTTTTGATCAACTACTCAAAGAAGAAGAAGATCCTGTCCCGGCCAAATTAAGAGCCACACCTTGAGATGAACAATCACTCTCTAATGGCAAATCCATAGCTGCTGGATTTTTTAAAGTTTGTCATAGGCAGGCTCAAATATATTTAAATTGCAACTTCAGTGAGCTTTAACAAAAGTCCGGAGTAGAGCAAGATGATCTGATCAAATTTAACATCAAGAATGCTAGGGAAGCGGCTGCTTTAAAAAAAAATAGAAAGTTAAAGATATGACACGAAATTGTAAAAAGAATGAAGGGAAGAGCTAGGAAAAAGACACTTCAGAAAGAAGACAGATGGAAAAGAGGGTGATGGAACTGGAAAGGATTGCGGAATCTTTATTAAACTGAAGACGAGAAAAAAGGTCAGTTTTGTGATCAGATATGTCGAGGCAGGGAGTAGTACAGTTGACTATGATATGGTCAGGGCACAGTTTGCTGCTGATATTTATACGGATGTGGTGTTGTAGTAAAATCACTTGGGTTAATTTAAACCTTTAAACGCGGCCCCCAAGGCAAAAGATTCCTCCCTGTCGTGGAGTATACTCGGGTGCAGAGTGTGTTTTTTAGTATTTTGTCTGTAAATTCGATGTGGTCATGGGGGTGGCCTCGGTAATCATGGGGGTAGCCTTGTTTTTGCTGAAAAAAGTTTGTTTCTCTTTTGATTGTGCATGAATAGCACCTATAATAATATCTGGGCCGATGTAGAGCTGTCATTCTTAAATGATTCTTTTTTTAACGAAAAATTCAAAATGGCCACCCAGAAATCAATAAAGTTATCATAACTTTCTCAATAATTGAGATAGAGACTTGATTTTTTCAACAAATATATTTTTGTTATGAAGAATACAATAAAACAAACCATACCTTCCTTTGGCATCATCATCATGCTTAAAATGCTATAATAATACTTAGATGACAGATATCGCAGCAGTGCGGATTGGATGGTCGCACACCTAATCATTATGCATTACTTGATCATTACTCATTTAGTACACATCACCCATACACCTGACATTTTACATGACCCTGACATAACCTTCACGTTTATTTTGGGTGGCATCCATGCAGTAAAGCACAATCTCAACCCATGTCACCCTCCATACCCAATTATGTATCAATATTTTGCAATGGAAGCCCAAGCTGATGCTACAAGCTGCTGCATAATTGTAAGTTTGCTTGTTCAATTGAGCCTTGATGAATGGGGGTGTAATAAGGGCAACATGGGGGCATTACCCCTTCCTATATCATCACTGCCCTAGATTTCCTAAAAATGTGTGCTAAAATGATACCCGACCAAGTATGTGTCACCATCAATCCTTTCTAAGGGATGACTGCACCACTAAACAGCTTGAAATTGATAAAAAGTGGGTATATTTAATATTTTTTGCGAGTTTGCCCTTGAACTGACTATGATGTGACCCTGGCATGACCTTGGTGTTATCCACCAGTAAAGCACAACTGCTTCTCATGTTATTATTCGCTCATAAGCTGAGATCCTGTTGGTGTCTTCATACAAATCTGACATTGCAAAATATTCTGTTTTTTTCGCCCCCCCCCCCCCTCCCTACCCGGGAATTCAGCGGTGGGGATGCAAGTGTACCCAGGAGTTCAGCGTTCAAAGGGTTAAATAAGCAGTTCGATTGCAACAATTGGTGACTTTGAAGTCTACACCATCTTATTTAACCCTTAGAGCGCTACCCAGCAGATATGAGACGTTAGCCCAATATTGGTGTTTTGTTGGGCCAATGTCGTAGACGGTGGGCCAGCGGTAAACCAACGATGGGCCAACGTCTCATGTTTGCTGGGTAAGTTATTCAACTGCAATATTCACCACCTTGAAGCCGTGTCTCGATGATGCGATCCACAGCTTCAAGTGAGTGAATATTATATAGATTTGTCACAATGAAGGCGAATTATTTTCAAATCTTGCTGGTGTAGCCTTGTGGCTATATGCCTGTATTTTATTACGTCTTTCCGCGTCAGTTTTCCGTAGCTGTCACAATTATTTTGACAGTTCCGTCCTTCACCTTGCTCAAGATCTCTGTTTACATCGTGAGGCCAGCGATGGCGCGTGTTTAACCCATTTCAAGCTGGTCACAAAGAGGTTGGAACGTCACGAGTGGTCGCGAGGTAATTTGCATAATGCTTTTCCGTAGCCAGGGACTCATTTCTGTAGATGTAGTCCACTATTTAAGCGTTGGTAATCATTTTCGCGCCGCAGTTTTACATTATTGTGGTCGTGACAATGGTCACTGCCGTAACAAGATTGGCTAAATCTTGTAGATCTATCAGCATTAACATAAATATTATTCAACATCGTCGCTTGTGTCTGCACGACACTAATGCATTTATTTAATGCTGTCTTTCATCTTTTTTCAGGTACGTGACCGCTTGTACGTTCTGTCTAAATTATTAACTTTTATCTGGTTGCTTTGAGATCGTAATGCTAAATTCACTTATTATCGCCCATCTATTGACAGCTGTTTTATAGGTCTTAACTAATGTACGGAATGTCAGTGAATGCCAATGAACTGCATTTTCATTAGGTTTAAATAATCAATTGTTTGGTCTAGTCAAATCGTTATATTAATTCAGTTCAGACTTGGTTATTTGATCTCATTCTCATGTTTAAGTCATTGTGTAAATTCTGTTTGATCTTTATAATCTAGGCCTAGGCCCTAGTGAGACTAGTCCTAGATTTAGCCTATCATGATTGTTGTAACTTGGCCTGATGGCAGTAAGGTTTTAATTTATATTTTATATCTCGTAATGTGGTGCCAGACCAGCTTGGTCTGGATTATTATTATTATTAAGTAACGGCAGTTTACATTATTGTGGTCGTGACAATGGTCACTGACCGTAACAAGATTGGCTAAATCTTGTAGATCTATCAGCATTAACATAAATATTATTCAACATCGTCGCTTGTGTCTGCACGACACTAATGCATTTATTTAATGCTGTCTTTCATCTTTTTTCAGACCTGTCACCATCACCATCTCATCAGCTCATCGATCATCAAGCACTATTATAATATTATCTCTGCACATTGTCTTCATGAATAAACTGTATGGTAATATAAACAAGTTGAGTCTACGTTCTTGGGAGTTGCGCCACATTAATTCACTCTACCCTAATCCCACGATAAAAAAACAGCTCAGTTCGGCAAAAAATGATATAAGAGAACCCGAAAAGGCTACAAATGGCGCCCAATGTGTCTGGGTAGACCGTTTATTGTGGTGACAAGCAGGAAAAGATGGAGAGAAGACGGGCGCTCACATTCATAACTGGCAAGAAAGGCTCCGGAGCAGCTATAGTGTGAAGTGGTATGTAGAAGAGGACAGCGACATACACAAGATGAAGTCATCTGTACCTCTTGAAGTGTGTGCCAGTGCCATAATCCTCGGCATGAGGATGATGAACTTTTATATGAGAGCGTGCTGCGTCTAACTCTACTCGTGGTGCCGAGACAATCGGTACACTGCATCTGCTTGGCAATTTCAAGAACTATGTGAGTTTTTCGATATATTTTTTTTACGTTTAAGTGCATGTTCATTTGTAATAAGACATTACGAACATTCATTTGTCTTATTTTCGCGGACATTGATCTTTTTATTTGGCATGCTATTTTTTTTCTCATCTATAAATAAGACGGCGGACAATTATTGGTCTTATTTTCCTGAACATTAATTTTTGCATGGTACTATTGTATAGCGGACATTTTTTTGTTGTCTTTTGACTGTGCCTTGCTAGTCAGTTCCAGTTCACCTGCATGTTAGGCTGTGATAGATTTTTCAGAGCTTTAGCTTAACCCTCCGCATTCCATTCTGATTTGTTAAATGCATGATGTTACTGTGACGTAGACATGTTTTTTTATCAAATAAGAATTTTGCCCCTTTATGATTTCTCAATTTTGTTATTTTCATTCGGATTGAGTCATCGACCGCGATAGCGATTTGTGGCCTGGTATGAATGAAAAGTGAAATTTATGTCCTTTCTGCAGAAGGTTAAGTTAATGGTCTAATCATATTTCTTTAGTGATAAATGCTATATGATTACATCTCTTTGCTTTGTTTAGCATATTTATCATTCAAATTCAATGTCAATTTGCATGATATACTTATTATTTTCATTTGCAAGAGTTCCATATTTCACATTTTCCATCTTTCAAGTGTCATATCTTCTTGACTGACCTATTTTCTTCATTATTTCATTTCACTCTTGACTATACCAGTTATTGTTTGATAGTCTGTTGTGTAGTTGACAGGTCAATATCTAGGTGACTTTTCAACCTGTGGGCTATTAAATTATAATTGATATCTGATAATTGAGCATCACTGCGCTATAATAGTTAATTATTGACTCTTTAGTTTAGTAATACTTCCTTTAGGTTCACTGCTCACACTTAAATGGCATGTTTTCACAAATCACTGATTATTTCCCATTGATTGATAAGATTGCATGAGATTCATTCATGCTTGTATTATAATTGTGCATGTTCATAATCATTCCAGGTTTATATATATTTGATTGTTTTATTGCTGGGTGTGAATATTGTCTGTTGTAAATCATTTGATGGCTCATATCAGATCATTTCTCACACTTGTCAGAACTTAGAAGCTTTTGATGAATTTGGAACAATATTTTTTTAGATTGATTATTATTAGTCAGAACTTGTGTTTTGATGAATTTTGATCACTGATCATTGTTCTGAGAATAATTTCACATTAGTTTATAGTGTGCTATTGAATTATTTTTTTCTATTGATACTGTAGGCCTATGGTTAATTAGTTACATTCTAGACTATTTTGGACAATACCATTTATTCAAATACTCTTTGACATGTACTTGTTGAGGAATGATTATTAATTGAGAAAATAGTTAAACTTGAGTGGGTACTTTGAAAAATATTCACCAGTACAGGTATTCTTTTTAATATTAATTGAAGATCCTATATATGTATATTTGACTTTATTTAGGTATTTATTACTCACCACTCAGTACATAATAATTTTCTTTGATATTTTGATTGAAAAGCTTATAGATATTTTTTTAACTTAGTGCATTTTCCATAGGTAATTATTAGATTACATACATAGTTCAATTACATATTCATATTTCAGTTTCAGGTTTGATTTGATCAGGAGTTGGTATGCTCACACATATATGAATGTATTAATTCAAATCAAATTGAATTAATTTATTTACATAGTGATTTATTTTTGATAGTCAATACAGTTCATTGGCATTCTTCTCATTTCTTGCATTTCAGATATAATAATTAGCTGGTGATAACTCTGATATTTCATCCCTATCATTTATTTTGTTTACATTTTATTTAGTGTCTGATATCAGCTTCTTCACTTTGTGATATTTATTTACAATTATCTGACATTTCATTTCAATAATTAATTAGCATTGAACTGAATTAGGTTAATTTGGTATCACTGTAGTGAAGCATAGTAAATTATTAAAATGTGATTTTTTTTCGCGGAGCGTACTCGCGGTCACATTTCTCTATAATATTTGACATTTACTTTGAAATTCAAATTCATTTGTAGATTGCCAGATCTAGCCAATCTTTCAGTGACAATGAATTCAATTTATTTTTCTGAGGGGGAGGGAGTAGAAAACTGTTCGCGACTTACTTCGTAGCTTTCCAACCTCAGTGACTCTGCAGCCGACATAATATTTCCTTCCATATTATCATAATTTATTTTGCATGTATTTGTATCTCACTTGTATATCACTTGTCTTTAATTGAGATTGGCCTGACTTAGTCCGGTGATACAGGTATTTGTATCTCCACTTGGAGATGTGTATGTGTATGTGTATGTGTACATGTGTATGTATTATTTATTTTTTCCATTTTGACTTGTCTGGATTTGATATTCAGTTTCAATTGTTGTACTTGGGAAGTCCAGCACTTGGTTATTCTGCCATATTATTTTGCATTGCCCATTGGTCTCTTTGTCATTTTTGAATATTAACTGAGGTTACTGTTCAATTGGACAGTGAGTAAGTTTAATTGATTTGATTTTTTTTATATGTTTACTGTTCAATTGGTCAGTTGGTGAGTTCAATTGCCTTCCAATTTAAATATTTTCATAATTATGTTAACTGTTCAATTGGACAGTTGGTAAGTGCCATTGTGTTCAGCTATTATGTGTAAATGTAACTGTTCAAGTGGACAGTGTTGGTAAGTTTGGTTAAGCCAGCAGGGTATACTCTGTATGATTCTCTAGCCCGACTACTCTGATAGCGGTTGGTAAGTTGGATATTTTTTGTGGTTATCCAGTACAGGATACCTACTGTAATCATATTGTAGATATACAGATATAGTTATTGTAATTGCTGTGTAGTTTTTTGACACTGGTATTTAACCGGTTGGTCATATCAAGACTTCAATTTAGTTTGGATTGAGATAAGTAGCCATCATGTCTGATGTCAATAGTCTTATAGATCAGCTGCAAGGTATGTCATCAGATGATCGGTCAGCAGTTATGGCCGCCTGTGGTAAGTCTATTAAAGTAGAGACCTCCCCCACTAGCTCCAGTGCCTCAGTGATGTCACCTGGGCATAATATGAATGCCAGGCTCTCTAACTTTTCTGGTGAGAAAGCCAAAGGAGAGGTAAGTTTTGAACAGTGGAGATATGAAGTCAAGGGTATGGTTAGGGACAAGATTTATCCCGAGGCCATTATCCTTCAGGCTGTCCGACGTTCATTGCGCGGTACCGCGGCTGATATTCTCTTACACTTAGGTGAGACTGTGTGTGTGGATGATGTGTTAGGGAAGTTTGAGAAAGTTTTTGGGAACATCCTACCACCCGAGGCTATCTTGGAGAAGTTCTTTTCCGCAAAGCAGATAGATGGTGAGAGAGTCGCGACATGGGCTTGTCGTCTAGAAGATATACTTGCGAAGTTGCAAGATACCCAAGATGAGTCATCCCCGCTAGTAGATAAGTCAGCTGCAGCCACGATGCTTAGGACCAAGTTCTTCTCTGGTTTGAGAATGGGGCAGATTAAGAATGCCATCCGTCACCAGTTCGACAGTAAGAAGTCATATGAAGACCTGCTTGTGACAGCACGTGTCGCAGAGCTCGAGACAGACAGTGAGCTGAAGACTGTGAAGGCACACCAGGCGACCACAGTTGATGGTGCCATGGCAGCTAAGTTAGACAAGCTTCTGGCAGGTATGGACGCTATGGAGAAAAGGATGTCTGCTTTGGAACAGCGCCAGAGAGGTCCAGCAGCCAGCCGCAACCCCGCCGGTTCTTACCAGCCGCGTCCGTTTGTTGGTCGGTGTTACGGGTGCGGACAAGAGGGTCACCCGAGGACACGGTGTCCTTTAAACTGGCAGCCGCCTGTTTCGGGGGCCGGACAGCAGGCAGCAAGCGGAGCCGTGGCCCAGCCGAGGCAGCAAGGGAAGCAGTAGGCCTCTCCAACACCACCACCACTTTTCTTGAAGACACCGCATGCACAACACTCCTTGATAGTGGCTCGCAAGTTAGCACAATTTGTGAGAGTATGGCTAAAGAACTTAAGCTGGAGATACATTCTTTGGAGAATCTTATCAGTGTGTCTGGATTTCAAGATTGTAAAATGCATTATATAGGTTATGCCGTTGCAGATATTAGGCTACCCAGTATAGATAAAGTAGTGGAAGGTGTATTTCTGATTGTACCGAATAGTAGCTACCATGAGAAGGTTCCTGTGTTAGTAGGTACCAATATTTTGTCTCAGTGGGTTGATGGTGTCAAGACCAGTGCTGTACCGCTAGAGTGTGACATAGCTTTTAAAGGTTTACTGGCCCACCTGAAGGTAGACTCGAGGACTGGCAGCCTCGGTACCATCAAGTCTACAAAATCTGTTGTTGTTCCCCCAGGTTCACGTATGGTAATCAAGGGACTCTCCCATGCAGCTTCTACATGTTGCATGCCGATCAGTGCCCTGGTGGACGAGTCGCCGAGAACAATCCTGCCTGGAGGTCTGATGTTATCCCCTTGATTGATACGGTTGACAGGAGGGAAGTCAACAGAGAGAATCAACGTTGAAGTCACTAACATGAGTTGTCACTCTGTTACGCTGCCAGCTAACACCCACTTATGTGAAGTTTACAAGGTCGGAATTGTGCCATCTGCAGAACCTGCTCCAGTGCAGACTACATGTATGCAGGCCCAACTACCCGATGTAGACGACGACTTCATTTCACAATTCGACAGGAGCATGGAGAATCTGTTGCCTGCTCAGATCAGTGAGGTGCGCAGCTTATTACGTCAATGGAAAGATGTTTTTTCCCAGCACTCACTCGATCTGGGTCACGCAACAGATGTCCAGCACCACAGACGTCTGAAGGAGAACAGCGCACCCTTCAAGGAGCGGTCCCGTAGGATCCCACCAGCTATGTTGGAGGAGGTGCGCGCACATCTCAAGGAGATGGTAGATTTACAGGTCATTCAACGTTCAGAGAGCCCGTTTTCGTCAAATGTTGTGCTCATCAGGAAGAAGGACGGCAGTCTACGCTTCTGTATTGACCTGAGAAAGCTCAACGCCATCACGATTCCTGATGCGTATGCTCTTCCGCGCATTGATGACACGTTTGACGCCCTGAAAGGAGCCAAGTGGTTTTCTACCCTTGACTTGAAGAGTTCATATTGGCAGGTGGACGTAGCAGAAGAGGATCGTCACAAGACAGCGTTTAGTGTAGGACCCTTAGGCTTTTGGGAGTGTTTGCGGATGCCATTCGGTTTGATTAATGCTCCGGCTACATTCCAGAGACTTATGGAGTCATGTATGGGAGATCTTCACCTTACATATTGTCTTTTATACCTTGATGACATTGTAGTATATAGCTCTACCTATGAGGAGCACCTGGTCAGACTGAGTGCTATTTTTCAGCGCCTCAGAGACAGAGGACTGAGACTGAAGCCGAGTAAGTGCCATCTTTTCCAACACTCTATCACTTATTTGGGACACATTATTTCGGAGGAAGGTGTGGCTACAGAAGCTGCGTGCTGTGAGAGATTGGCCAGTGCCGACCAACGTGCCGGAACTGCAGAGCTTCTTAGGGTTTGTAGGGTTTTACCGTCGATTTATTAGGAACTTTTCAAAGTTGGCTAGGCCCCTACATGATGCGATCCGGAGTTCAAGTAAGAAGAGAGGAACCAGACGACCTAGTAAGCTGGATATCCTGATCTGGAGTGAAGAGCAGCAGGAAGCGTTCACCAAGCTTGTGGATGCGTGCTGTTCGTCACCTGTTTTGGCGTTCGCTGACTTTACCAAGCCCTTCAAGCTGCATACTGACGCCAGTATGGATGGTTTAGGTGCAGTCTTATACCAGACCCAGGACGGGAAGGATCGCGTGATAGCGTATGCCAGCCGCCGACTGACCAAGTCCGAACAGAATTATCCTGTGCACAAGCTGGAATTCCTCGCTTTGAAGTGGGCAGTGACAAATAAATTCCACGACTATCTCTACGCCCAGGAATTCTCAGCATTTACTGACAACAACCCGCTGACTTATGCCTTTTCGACAGCCAAGCTCGACGCTACTGGTCATCGTTGGGTTGCCCAGTTGGCAAACTACAAATTCGACATATTTTATAAGGCTGGAATTAACAATGTCGACGCAGACTCTTTATCACGAATCCAATGGCCACCGGAAGCTGGGAGTCATGTGACTTCTCACAGTGTTTCTGCAATCTTGGAGGGAGCTCAGGTGGAATGTCCACTCGTAGAGGTGTTAAATTGTGCTGCACAAGTTGTACCTCCTGTCCAAGACTTGGGTGCTGAGTTTGACGTGTTAGATTGGCCGAAGATTCAACAAGATGACGAAGTTCTTGGTGCCGTCATCAATATTTTACAGGGACACGCATCCGCTGACGATTTCGACGACCGAGATATTCATGACCTCCTCAAGGAGAAGGGTCATCTGGAGATCTGTGATGACATCTTGTGCCGTCGGAAAATTCACAACAATGACACCATATATCCGCTGGTTATACCTAAGGAGCGTAGGTTAAGTGCCCTGGAAGGTTGTCACAATGACGTCGGTCATATGGGTAAGGACAGAGTATTAGACTTGCTTCGGGAACGTTTTTTTTTGGCCCGGTATGGCGAAAGACACGGCTACTCACATTGAGCGGTGTAAGCGCTGTCTCAGAAGGAAGGCACCTGTCCAGCAGCGAGCTCCACTAACCAGTATCACCACCACACAGCCCATGGAAATGGTATGCGTCGATTTTTTGAACCTTGAAGCGTCCAAGGGCGGAATAGAGAATATTTTGGTCATAACTGATCATTTTTCTCGATACGCGCAGGCATATCCCACCAAGAATCAGACAGCGAAGACAACAGCCAGAGTTTTATATGACAATTACATCGTCCATTATGGTTTCCCAACACGTATTCATAGTGATCAAGGACGTAATTTTGAGAGCGAGACCATCAAGTGTCTTTGTGAACTTGCTGGAGTCTCCAAGTCTCGGACCACCCCATACCACCCGCAAGGTAATGGTACAGTTGAACGTTTTAACCGGACCCTTTCAGGTATGCTGGGTACGTTGGATCCGGACGAGAAGAAGGACTGGAAGAAGTACGTCCCGTCCTTGACCCATGCCTACAACGCGACACGACACGACTCAACAGGTTTCTCGCCTTTTTATTTAATGTTTGGCAGACATCCTCGACTTCCAGTAGACCTAGCTTTTCGTCATAAGGAGATCGACTGTGACAAAGGGTCATACCCTGAGTTTGTCTCAGACTTAAAGAAGCGCCTGGAGTTTGCCTATGGTTTAGCGGTAGAGAAGTCAAAGGAGGCGAAAAGCAAGCAGGCTAAGACGTTCAATAAGAAGGTGAGGGGTAGTACCGTTGAGGTCGGTGATAGAGTCCTCGTTAGGAATGTTGGATTAAGAGGAAAGCAGAAGATCGCAGACAGATGGCAAGAGGACGTCTATGTTGTAGTAGGGAAACCTAATGAGGAAATACCTGTGTTTGAGGTTAGGAGGGAAAACGGTAAACAGGGTGTCAAAACCCTTCATCGTAATTTACTTTTCCCTGTGACTAGTCTGACGGAGGAAACCCTGGTGCCACCACCTCAGCCGCCTCAGGCTGCACCACGAAGAAAAGGGCCAGTTGCTAGAACAGTAACACCAGCCAAATCTTCATCCGAATCCTCGACAGACTCGTCTGATTCAGAAGACAACTATACACCACCAGTTTTAAGAGCTAGACCCGTTCCTGCACCGCGTCGAAGACTTTCCGTGGTAGTTCCAGATGCGCCACCCCTGCAGCCACCTGTGGATGAGGTTGATACACCGCTGGTAGATGGCGAACAACCTATCATAGATTTAGCTAGTAGTATTTCTAGTCTGGAATCAGAACAGGAAGTAGAAATAGTCCATGAGTTGAGTATTGCTGGGGAGGATTCAGATCCTGAGCCTTCGGTACTGGTAGAGGACCAGAGTGATGGGGAAGCTGATGTAGAATTGGCTGTGTCAGACGATGTTCCCGATGATGGAGCTAGTGTCACCCCAGTCACTGCTAGGCCGCGCCGTACACGTCGGAAACCAGCATGGATGGACGATAGGGTTTACCAGTTTAACACATCTTAGCAACATGAAATAGAGAAGGCAGATATTGTTAAGAATATGCTCGGCTATTTAATGAGTAAATAACAAGTACTGACTCTTTATTGGCATATTTTTTTACCATTTTTCTATATATTATGTAGGCCTATTTTGATGGATAGTCCATTTATTTTTTTAAGGGGGAGGAGTATGGCCAGCCACACGCTGACTTATTTGTGATCTGATATATTTTTTTGCTTAAAATCCGTGATTGCAGATTTTGTAAGATCGCAGATTTTGTGGTCTGCTTTGGTCATCTTCCCTGTCCATGATTTTCCCTGTTATAATGTATTTTTTTGTCATTTTCACGAGCTCACTTTCATAATAATGTATTTTTCTATGTATTTCATCATTTCTCTCATTTGTGTCCGTTCTAGTCTGCAAGTTCATTTGGAGTATTGGGAGCTAGGAAAGGGTCAGTAAGAGCCTTTGTTTTGTCCTAGGGTGAATTTTCTCCACTGGATTTGATTATTTTAATACTTCAGTATGCTAGTTTTATTGTTTCATATGCCCTTGGTGTTACCAGTTCATGGTGAGGACACCATTTTTCAGAAAGGGGGTGTATGTAGCCTTGTGGCTATATGCCTGTATTTTATTACGTCTTTCCGCGTCAGTTTTCCGTAGTCACAATTATTTTGACAGTTCCGTCCTTCACCTTGCTCAAGATCTCTGTTTACATCGTGAGGCCAGCGATGGCGCGTGTTTAACCCATTTCAAGCTGGTCACAAGGAGGTTGGAACGTCACGAGTGGTCGCGAGGTAATTTGCATAATGCTTTTCCGTAGCCAGGGACTCATTTCTGTAGATGTAGTCCACTATTTAAGCGTTGGTAATCATTTTCGCGCCGCAGTTTTACATTATTGTGGTCGTGACAATGGTCACTGACCGTAACAAGATTGGCTAAATCTTGTAGATCTATCAGCATTAACATAAATATTATTCAACATCGTCGCTTGTGTCTGCACGACACTAATGCATTTATTTAATGCTGTCTTTCATCTTTTTTCAGGTACGTGACCGCTTGTACGTTCTGTCTAAATTATTAACTTTTATCTGGTTGCTTTGAGATCGTAATGCTAAATTCACTTATTATCGCCCATCTATTGACAGCTGTTTAATAGGTCTTAACTAATGTACGGAATGTCAGTGAATGCCAATGAACTGCATTTTCATTAGGTTTAAATAATTAATTGTTTGGTCTAGTCAAATCGTTATATTAATTCAGTTCAGACTTGGTTATTTGATCTCATTCTCATGTTTAAGTCATTGTGTAAATTCTGTTTGATCTTTATAATCTAGGCCTAGGCCCTAGTGAGACTAGTCCTAGATTTAGCCTATCATGATTGTTGTAACTTGGCCTGATGGCAGTAAGGTTTTAATTTATATTTTATATCTCGTAATGTGGTGCCAGACCAGCTTGGTCTGGATTATTATTATTATTAAGTAACGGCAGTTTACATTATTGTGGTCGTGACAATGGTCACTGACCGTAACAAGATTGGCTAAATCCTGTAGATCTATCAGCATTAACATAAATATTATTCAACATCGTCGCTTGTGTCTGCACGACACTAATGCATTTATTTAATGCTGTCTTTCATCTTTTTTCAGACCTGTCACCATCACCATCTCATCATCTCATCGATCATCAAGCACTATTATAATATTATCTCTGCACATTGTCTTCATGAATAAACTGTATGGTAATATAAACAAGTTGAGTCTACGTTCTTGGGAGTTGCGCCACATTAATTCACTCTACCCTAATCCCACGATAAAAAACCAGCTCAGTTCGGCATTAAGTGATATAAAAGAACCCGAAAAGGCTACACTGGGTTAAGACACTTTTTACCTTCAAAATGCACTCTTATGCACTCTTCAAAATGCACTCCCGCATTTCTTATTTTTGACATGGTTGTCAATAATTACAAATCAGGAATTTCGTCTCTATATCTAGCCTAACTGGTGAATGCGCAGCACAATAATTATAAAAATTTGCAGTTCTGGTCTATGTACATGCTTACATCATATGGTCATATTAAGAAACCGGAATAAAATCACCGATTTTTTGATGATTTTAGCCTGGGCCAGTCCCTTTAAGTAAGTTAAAAATACATAATATTAAGGTGTAATAACATGTCACATAACCTAGAATAAAGGTCATCTTTACTTAAAAGCTAGATTCTTAGGTCATGATTTACTCATATATATGATTGCACTTATTACACATCAGTTCATAACCCATCTAAGCGGCTACTTTCAAATGTAATGTTTCCCATTTTCGTGGTATAGATTTTCATTGAAAATCAATATCAGAAGGCATTCCGTTCAATGAAAATTACAGAAAATGAACGATAGTCTCAGAAAAATTTCCCATTTCTGGTAGAAATGTTACATGCTGTTTTTCATGCAAGGTAAATTGTAATCATGATGTGTGATATTTTTCAATGCAGTGCGAAGGACATGTAAGTGCATGGTATACAATTCTATTCTAACCATTGACTAAGGATTTTAAAAAAAGAAGGTTCATAATTAATGGCTGCCCTTGTCCACCAAAAATGTATGTGCGGGGGTAGCTACATGTATCCCCACTAACTTGGTACTTCTACAGCATTTCGAGTTGTATAACTTAATTCTATGTCTTTATGCATTCTTGCTTATACCAGTACCTATTTTTATTATTTCGAACAGCTGGCTGAAACAATAATCCAACATGCGCCGTATTCAAGGCTACCTTCAAGAAGATCATTACACATTGTGGTGCCTTGAAGGTAATTTATTATAATGACTACTCCACTATTTGTACAGAAACAAGTCGATGAATAAATGATTGAAATGGGTTTTAGGCCACGTTTGCGTATATACAGGTCAAACTTGGCCAAGAAACAAATTAATAGGGAGAACACTGATATATGAATATAGACATATATAAATTCAACATTTCCTTCAGAATGAGCAAAAATGGCAAATGTGTTTTTATAATTTTGTGTAGTTAGACCGATTTTTTTATTTTTTGTATCCCAAGAAATTTTTTTCACGATTCAGAGCAGGCAGGAAATAAAAATGTGTAACAGTAATCTGGTAAAATTATACAAGAAACACTTCTTGTCTAGAATTAACTTATTTTAAAAAGTATGCATAATTTACATTACTATTTCAATACCTGTATAAATATAAAAGAGAAAGAATCAGTGGAGGAAAGTCCAGAAGAACTTGCTGTTATTGACCACAGCTATGACACTACAAAGCTGGAACCTTTGGGGGAAAACACTGTAGTGTACATGGCTGGTAAGAAAAAAACTTATGTAAGCCCAATTGAGTAGATGAGTGAATGGAACAAATACATAATGTGATAACACACTAGTATCTGTACTTCATTAGTAGCATGATTTACAGGGAAATACAGAATGTCATGGAGACGGCAATAACCTTCAACCAAATTGGCAGATGGCTGGACATATGGTTTCAGTTTACACATATGTACTGGGTACACATGCTGTTTTAATGTTGCACACCATATTCATAATTTTGTTGTAACCTGTTTTGATGCCTGCCTGACTTCGGTCACCATCGCAAGCGGTGGGCCAGCGTTAAAACATTATTGGCTCAATGCTTCGTGGTTGCTGTGCTTAGCTATCATTGGTCTGGAACAATGTTGGGCTAGCGTTAGTGTAAGACAGTGTTGAGACTCAGATGGCAGTCTATACGCCTAATCAAGTGCCCGCATATACATTGCGTATCGTCCCTCTCCCCAGAATATACATGAGGCGTTCAGCCAATGTTAGGCCAGCGTCACAGACGGTGAGCCAACATTGACCTGATATTGTTCCCCAAATTTTATAAATAGACTATAAAAAAAAACAATAAAAAAGTTAAAGTCGAGGGTCGTGGTTCGAGGGGGTCGAGGGGGTTTTCGAGATATCCGTTATATTAGTCTACACAGTCTAATAACATTTTCACTCTTTTAGTGGAGTGAGATATTTAGTCGCTCCCCGTAT
>CAXHKU010000840.1:0-18574 GCA_964017125.1 Flabesymbios commensalis | reverse complement strand
CATCCTTGTTTGAAAAAAATAAAACAAAAATAATTTTATTTTTATATATGGTCTCACCACCCTAAATGAGCCGAAATCCAAGGGGGGTGGCTACTGACTAGAGAATCCCTACCCAAATTACTGCTTTAAATGGTTGTTTCCGCTTCTGGTGAATTAAGAAAAATACAGGAATGTTGTAATTATGTGGATAAATTGTAAGCACACACTGTTTTCGCTATCTGTGATATGAGGTATAACTGTTATGTGAGATTTTCGGATGGACACATGGGGTGAGAAGGATTTGTGTCTTTTCTGGGAATGGGCGCATGAATATTTCGGGAGATCTGGGCAAAACGGACCATTTTTTCAACATTGGAGCGTAGCTCAAAACGCAGGAAGTTAGCATACCATTTTCGAAACAGTTTTTAAAAAAGGACAGCTTAGGCTTTATTATGGTGTGTCACATAGGGGGGCAGCTAGGGACGAAAGTGGTGATTTCGGCCCTTGGAATGTTGGCATTATACATGTGTTTCAATGGGACTGGCATTTGGGGTGGTGAGACCATGTGTGTATAGGGCATTGAAGCAGGGTTAGGATTATATATTATAATGTTTCTGCTGTTGAATTGGAAGAAAAAGTATTCAAATGGTGTTTAAATGTATTCTGATAGTCGATGCAACAAATTAGGCTGTAAAATTTCGAATAAAAGACAAATAATTAATGGATGGATGTGACAACTGGAAGATAGGCCCAAGATGGCGTGTTTTGGTTGGTAATTCGTAGATAACATGCTTTCTTTTGCTACTTTGACTTGTTGTATGGGTACAAATACATAGAAAAATACGGGAAGTTTAATCCTTTGTAATATCATTATACCATTTATCCCAATTGATATATTATTTTTCTTCATAATTCTAAATAATAAATAGTCACCATGACTACCTATTGTGATTAAATAAGAGTAGGAACTGCAACTTCATCTAACCACGTTTCCCGCAGTGCAAAATTACGGAAAAAGAGCTGATTTTCACAATATCAGTGCCTAATAAAAGAGCTCCCTAAGCAACATCATTCGAAGTATTCGAAAAATTTCAAAAATATATTGATCAGAACAACTTGCTGCTCCATCCTTGTTTGAAAAAAATAAAACAAAAATAATTTTATTTTTATATATGGTCTCACCACCCTAAATGAGCCGAAATCCAAGGGGGGTGGCTACTGACTAGAGAATCCCTACCCAAATTACTGCTTTAAATGGTTGTTTCCGCTTCTGGTGAATTAAGAAAAATACAGGAATGTTGTAATTATGTGGATAAATTGTAAGCACACACTGTTTTCGCTATCTGTGATATGAGGTATAACTGTTATGTGAGATTTTCGGATGGACACATGGGGTGAGAAGGATTTGTGTCTTTTCTGGGAATGGGCGCATGAATATTTCGGGAGATCTGGGCAAAACGGACCATTTTTTCAACATTGGAGCGTAGCTCAAAACGCAGGAAGTTAGCATACCATTTTCGAAACAGTTTTTAAAAAAGGACAGCTTAGGCTTTATTATGGTGTGTCACATAGGGGGGCAGCTAGGGACGAAAGTGGTGATTTCGGCCCTTGGAATGTTGGCATTATACATGTGTTTCAATGGGACTGGCATTTGGGGTGGTGAGACCATGTGTGTATAGGGCATTGAAGCAGGGTTAGGATTATATATTATAATGTTTCTGCTGTTGAATTGGAAGAAAAAGTATTCAAATGGTGTTTAAATGTATTCTGATAGTCGATGCAACAAATTAGGCTGTAAAATTTCGAATAAAAGACAAATAATTAATGGATGGATGTGACAACTGGAAGATAGGCCCAAGATGGCGTGTTTTGGTTGGTAATTCGTAGATAACATGCTTTCTTTTGCTACTTTGACTTGTTGTATGGGTACAAATACATAGAAAAATACGGGAAGTTTAATCCTTTGTAATATCATTATACCATTTATCCCAATTGATATATTATTTTTCTTCATAATTCTAAATAATAAATAGTCACCATGACTACCTATTGTGATTAAATAAGAGTAGGAACTGCAACTTCATCTAACCACGTTTCCCGCAGTGCAAAATTACGGAAAAAGAGCTGATTTTCACAATATCAGTGCCTAATAAAAGAGCTCCCTAAGCAACATCATTCGAAGTATTCGAAAAATTTCAAAAATATATTGATCAGAACAACTTGCTGCTCCATCCTTGTTTGAAAAAAATAAAACAAAAATAATTTTATTTTTATATATGGTCTCACCACCCTAAATGAGCCGAAATCCAAGGGGGGTGGCTACTGACTAGAGAATCCCTACCCAAATTACTGCTTTAAATGGTTGTTTCCGCTTCTGGTGAATTAAGAAAAATACAGGAATGTTGTAATTATGTGGATAAATTGTAAGCACACACTGTTTTCGCTATCTGTGATATGAGGTATAACTGTTATGTGAGATTTTCGGATGGACACATGGGGTGAGAAGGATTTGTGTCTTTTCTGGGAATGGGCGCATGAATATTTCGGGAGATCTGGGCAAAACGGACCATTTTTTCAACATTGGAGCGTAGCTCAAAACGCAGGAAGTTAGCATACCATTTTCGAAACAGTTTTTAAAAAAGGACAGCTTAGGCTTTATTATGGTGTGTCACATAGGGGGGCAGCTAGGGACGAAAGTGGTGATTTCGGCCCTTGGAATGTTGGCATTATACATGTGTTTCAATGGGACTGGCATTTGGGGTGGTGAGACCATGTGTGTATAGGGCATTGAAGCAGGGTTAGGATTATATATTATAATGTTTCTGCTGTTGAATTGGAAGAAAAAGTATTCAAATGGTGTTTAAATGTATTCTGATAGTCGATGCAACAAATTAGGCTGTAAAATTTCGAATAAAAGACAAATAATTAATGGATGGATGTGACAACTGGAAGATAGGCCCAAGATGGCGTGTTTTGGTTGGTAATTCGTAGATAACATGCTTTCTTTTGCTACTTTGACTTGTTGTATGGGTACAAATACATAGAAAAATACGGGAAGTTTAATCCTTTGTAATATCATTATACCATTTATCCCAATTGATATATTATTTTTCTTCATAATTCTAAATAATAAATAGTCACCATGACTACCTATTGTGATTAAATAAGAGTAGGAACTGCAACTTCATCTAACCACGTTTCCCGCAGTGCAAAATTACGGAAAAAGAGCTGATTTTCACAATATCAGTGCCTAATAAAAGAGCTCCCTAAGCAACATCATTCGAAGTATTCGAAAAATTTCAAAAATATATTGATCAGAACAACTTGCTGCTCCATCCTTGTTTGAAAAAAATAAAACAAAAATAATTTTATTTTTATATATGGTCTCACCACCCTAAATGAGCCGAAATCCAAGGGGGGTGGCTACTGACTAGAGAATCCCTACCCAAATTACTGCTTTAAATGGTTGTTTCCGCTTCTGGTGAATTAAGAAAAATACAGGAATGTTGTAATTATGTGGATAAATTGTAAGCACACACTGTTTTCGCTATCTGTGATATGAGGTATAACTGTTATGTGAGATTTTCGGATGGACACATGGGGTGAGAAGGATTTGTGTCTTTTCTGGGAATGGGCGCATGAATATTTCGGGAGATCTGGGCAAAACGGACCATTTTTTCAACATTGGAGCGTAGCTCAAAACGCAGGAAGTTAGCATACCATTTTCGAAACAGTTTTTAAAAAAGGACAGCTTAGGCTTTATTATGGTGTGTCACATAGGGGGGCAGCTAGGGACGAAAGTGGTGATTTCGGCCCTTGGAATGTTGGCATTATACATGTGTTTCAATGGGACTGGCATTTGGGGTGGTGAGACCATGTGTGTATAGGGCATTGAAGCAGGGTTAGGATTATATATTATAATGTTTCTGCTGTTGAATTGGAAGAAAAAGTATTCAAATGGTGTTTAAATGTATTCTGATAGTCGATGCAACAAATTAGGCTGTAAAATTTCGAATAAAAGACAAATAATTAATGGATGGATGTGACAACTGGAAGATAGGCCCAAGATGGCGTGTTTTGGTTGGTAATTCGTAGATAACATGCTTTCTTTTGCTACTTTGACTTGTTGTATGGGTACAAATACATAGAAAAATACGGGAAGTTTAATCCTTTGTAATATCATTATACCATTTATCCCAATTGATATATTATTTTTCTTCATAATTCTAAATAATAAATAGTCACCATGACTACCTATTGTGATTAAATAAGAGTAGGAACTGCAACTTCATCTAACCACGTTTCCCGCAGTGCAAAATTACGGAAAAAGAGCTGATTTTCACAATATCAGTGCCTAATAAAAGAGCTCCCTAAGCAACATCATTCGAAGTATTCGAAAAATTTCAAAAATATATTGATCAGAACAACTTGCTGCTCCATCCTTGTTTGAAAAAAATAAAACAAAAATAATTTTATTTTTATATATGGTCTCACCACCCTAAATGAGCCGAAATCCAAGGGGGGTGGCTACTGACTAGAGAATCCCTACCCAAATTACTGCTTTAAATGGTTGTTTCCGCTTCTGGTGAATTAAGAAAAATACAGGAATGTTGTAATTATGTGGATAAATTGTAAGCACACACTGTTTTCGCTATCTGTGATATGAGGTATAACTGTTATGTGAGATTTTCGGATGGACACATGGGGTGAGAAGGATTTGTGTCTTTTCTGGGAATGGGCGCATGAATATTTCGGGAGATCTGGGCAAAACGGACCATTTTTTCAACATTGGAGCGTAGCTCAAAACGCAGGAAGTTAGCATACCATTTTCGAAACAGTTTTTAAAAAAGGACAGCTTAGGCTTTATTATGGTGTGTCACATAGGGGGGCAGCTAGGGACGAAAGTGGTGATTTCGGCCCTTGGAATGTTGGCATTATACATGTGTTTCAATGGGACTGGCATTTGGGGTGGTGAGACCATGTGTGTATAGGGCATTGAAGCAGGGTTAGGATTATATATTATAATGTTTCTGCTGTTGAATTGGAAGAAAAAGTATTCAAATGGTGTTTAAATGTATTCTGATAGTCGATGCAACAAATTAGGCTGTAAAATTTCGAATAAAAGACAAATAATTAATGGATGGATGTGACAACTGGAAGATAGGCCCAAGATGGCGTGTTTTGGTTGGTAATTCGTAGATAACATGCTTTCTTTTGCTACTTTGACTTGTTGTATGGGTACAAATACATAGAAAAATACGGGAAGTTTAATCCTTTGTAATATCATTATACCATTTATCCCAATTGATATATTATTTTTCTTCATAATTCTAAATAATAAATAGTCACCATGACTACCTATTGTGATTAAATAAGAGTAGGAACTGCAACTTCATCTAACCACGTTTCCCGCAGTGCAAAATTACGGAAAAAGAGCTGATTTTCACAATATCAGTGCCTAATAAAAGAGCTCCCTAAGCAACATCATTCGAAGTATTCGAAAAATTTCAAAAATATATTGATCAGAACAACTTGCTGCTCCATCCTTGTTTGAAAAAAATAAAACAAAAATAATTTTATTTTTATATATGGTCTCACCACCCTAAATGAGCCGAAATCCAAGGGGGGTGGCTACTGACTAGAGAATCCCTACCCAAATTACTGCTTTAAATGGTTGTTTCCGCTTCTGGTGAATTAAGAAAAATACAGGAATGTTGTAATTATGTGGATAAATTGTAAGCACACACTGTTTTCGCTATCTGTGATATGAGGTATAACTGTTATGTGAGATTTTCGGATGGACACATGGGGTGAGAAGGATTTGTGTCTTTTCTGGGAATGGGCGCATGAATATTTCGGGAGATCTGGGCAAAACGGACCATTTTTTCAACATTGGAGCGTAGCTCAAAACGCAGGAAGTTAGCATACCATTTTCGAAACAGTTTTTAAAAAAGGACAGCTTAGGCTTTATTATGGTGTGTCACATAGGGGGGCAGCTAGGGACGAAAGTGGTGATTTCGGCCCTTGGAATGTTGGCATTATACATGTGTTTCAATGGGACTGGCATTTGGGGTGGTGAGACCATGTGTGTATAGGGCATTGAAGCAGGGTTAGGATTATATATTATAATGTTTCTGCTGTTGAATTGGAAGAAAAAGTATTCAAATGGTGTTTAAATGTATTCTGATAGTCGATGCAACAAATTAGGCTGTAAAATTTCGAATAAAAGACAAATAATTAATGGATGGATGTGACAACTGGAAGATAGGCCCAAGATGGCGTGTTTTGGTTGGTAATTCGTAGATAACATGCTTTCTTTTGCTACTTTGACTTGTTGTATGGGTACAAATACATAGAAAAATACGGGAAGTTTAATCCTTTGTAATATCATTATACCATTTATCCCAATTGATATATTATTTTTCTTCATAATTCTAAATAATAAATAGTCACCATGACTACCTATTGTGATTAAATAAGAGTAGGAACTGCAACTTCATCTAACCACGTTTCCCGCAGTGCAAAATTACGGAAAAAGAGCTGATTTTCACAATATCAGTGCCTAATAAAAGAGCTCCCTAAGCAACATCATTCGAAGTATTCGAAAAATTTCAAAAATATATTGATCAGAACAACTTGCTGCTCCATCCTTGTTTGAAAAAAATAAAACAAAAATAATTTTATTTTTATATATGGTCTCACCACCCTAAATGAGCCGAAATCCAAGGGGGGTGGCTACTGACTAGAGAATCCCTACCCAAATTACTGCTTTAAATGGTTGTTTCCGCTTCTGGTGAATTAAGAAAAATACAGGAATGTTGTAATTATGTGGATAAATTGTAAGCACACACTGTTTTCGCTATCTGTGATATGAGGTATAACTGTTATGTGAGATTTTCGGATGGACACATGGGGTGAGAAGGATTTGTGTCTTTTCTGGGAATGGGCGCATGAATATTTCGGGAGATCTGGGCAAAACGGACCATTTTTTCAACATTGGAGCGTAGCTCAAAACGCAGGAAGTTAGCATACCATTTTCGAAACAGTTTTTAAAAAAGGACAGCTTAGGCTTTATTATGGTGTGTCACATAGGGGGGCAGCTAGGGACGAAAGTGGTGATTTCGGCCCTTGGAATGTTGGCATTATACATGTGTTTCAATGGGACTGGCATTTGGGGTGGTGAGACCATGTGTGTATAGGGCATTGAAGCAGGGTTAGGATTATATATTATAATGTTTCTGCTGTTGAATTGGAAGAAAAAGTATTCAAATGGTGTTTAAATGTATTCTGATAGTCGATGCAACAAATTAGGCTGTAAAATTTCGAATAAAAGACAAATAATTAATGGATGGATGTGACAACTGGAAGATAGGCCCAAGATGGCGTGTTTTGGTTGGTAATTCGTAGATAACATGCTTTCTTTTGCTACTTTGACTTGTTGTATGGGTACAAATACATAGAAAAATACGGGAAGTTTAATCCTTTGTAATATCATTATACCATTTATCCCAATTGATATATTATTTTTCTTCATAATTCTAAATAATAAATAGTCACCATGACTACCTATTGTGATTAAATAAGAGTAGGAACTGCAACTTCATCTAACCACGTTTCCCGCAGTGCAAAATTACGGAAAAAGAGCTGATTTTCACAATATCAGTGCCTAATAAAAGAGCTCCCTAAGCAACATCATTCGAAGTATTCGAAAAATTTCAAAAATATATTGATCAGAACAACTTGCTGCTCCATCCTTGTTTGAAAAAAATAAAACAAAAATAATTTTATTTTTATATATGGTCTCACCACCCTAAATGAGCCGAAATCCAAGGGGGGTGGCTACTGACTAGAGAATCCCTACCCAAATTACTGCTTTAAATGGTTGTTTCCGCTTCTGGTGAATTAAGAAAAATACAGGAATGTTGTAATTATGTGGATAAATTGTAAGCACACACTGTTTTCGCTATCTGTGATATGAGGTATAACTGTTATGTGAGATTTTCGGATGGACACATGGGGTGAGAAGGATTTGTGTCTTTTCTGGGAATGGGCGCATGAATATTTCG
This sequence comes from Flabesymbios commensalis, assembly GCA_964017125.1. Lineage (NCBI taxonomy): Eukaryota > Metazoa > Annelida > Polychaeta > Terebellida > Flabelligeridae > Flabesymbios > Flabesymbios commensalis. The sequence continues at coordinate 10,529 of CAXHKU010000840.1, read as the reverse complement.
GGAGATCTGGGCAAAACGGACCATTTTTTCAACATTGGAGCGTAGCTCAAAACGCAGGAAGTTAGCATACCATTTTCGAAACAGTTTTTAAAAAAGGACAGCTTAGGCTTTATTATGGTGTGTCACATAGGGGGGCAGCTAGGGACGAAAGTGGTGATTTCGGCCCTTGGAATGTTGGCATTATACATGTGTTTCAATGGGACTGGCATTTGGGGTGGTGAGACCATGTGTGTATAGGGCATTGAAGCAGGGTTAGGATTATATATTATAATGTTTCTGCTGTTGAATTGGAAGAAAAAGTATTCAAATGGTGTTTAAATGTATTCTGATAGTCGATGCAACAAATTAGGCTGTAAAATTTCGAATAAAAGACAAATAATTAATGGATGGATGTGACAACTGGAAGATAGGCCCAAGATGGCGTGTTTTGGTTGGTAATTCGTAGATAACATGCTTTCTTTTGCTACTTTGACTTGTTGTATGGGTACAAATACATAGAAAAATACGGGAAGTTTAATCCTTTGTAATATCATTATACCATTTATCCCAATTGATATATTATTTTTCTTCATAATTCTAAATAATAAATAGTCACCATGACTACCTATTGTGATTAAATAAGAGTAGGAACTGCAACTTCATCTAACCACGTTTCCCGCAGTGCAAAATTACGGAAAAAGAGCTGATTTTCACAATATCAGTGCCTAATAAAAGAGCTCCCTAAGCAACATCATTCGAAGTATTCGAAAAATTTCAAAAATATATTGATCAGAACAACTTGCTGCTCCATCCTTGTTTGAAAAAAATAAAACAAAAATAATTTTATTTTTATATATGGTCTCACCACCCTAAATGAGCCGAAATCCAAGGGGGGTGGCTACTGACTAGAGAATCCCTACCCAAATTACTGCTTTAAATGGTTGTTTCCGCTTCTGGTGAATTAAGAAAAATACAGGAATGTTGTAATTATGTGGATAAATTGTAAGCACACACTGTTTTCGCTATCTGTGATATGAGGTATAACTGTTATGTGAGATTTTCGGATGGACACATGGGGTGAGAAGGATTTGTGTCTTTTCTGGGAATGGGCGCATGAATATTTCGGGAGATCTGGGCAAAACGGACCATTTTTTCAACATTGGAGCGTAGCTCAAAACGCAGGAAGTTAGCATACCATTTTCGAAACAGTTTTTAAAAAAGGACAGCTTAGGCTTTATTATGGTGTGTCACATAGGGGGGCAGCTAGGGACGAAAGTGGTGATTTCGGCCCTTGGAATGTTGGCATTATACATGTGTTTCAATGGGACTGGCATTTGGGGTGGTGAGACCATGTGTGTATAGGGCATTGAAGCAGGGTTAGGATTATATATTATAATGTTTCTGCTGTTGAATTGGAAGAAAAAGTATTCAAATGGTGTTTAAATGTATTCTGATAGTCGATGCAACAAATTAGGCTGTAAAATTTCGAATAAAAGACAAATAATTAATGGATGGATGTGACAACTGGAAGATAGGCCCAAGATGGCGTGTTTTGGTTGGTAATTCGTAGATAACATGCTTTCTTTTGCTACTTTGACTTGTTGTATGGGTACAAATACATAGAAAAATACGGGAAGTTTAATCCTTTGTAATATCATTATACCATTTATCCCAATTGATATATTATTTTTCTTCATAATTCTAAATAATAAATAGTCACCATGACTACCTATTGTGATTAAATAAGAGTAGGAACTGCAACTTCATCTAACCACGTTTCCCGCAGTGCAAAATTACGGAAAAAGAGCTGATTTTCACAATATCAGTGCCTAATAAAAGAGCTCCCTAAGCAACATCATTCGAAGTATTCGAAAAATTTCAAAAATATATTGATCAGAACAACTTGCTGCTCCATCCTTGTTTGAAAAAAATAAAACAAAAATAATTTTATTTTTATATATGGTCTCACCACCCTAAATGAGCCGAAATCCAAGGGGGGTGGCTACTGACTAGAGAATCCCTACCCAAATTACTGCTTTAAATGGTTGTTTCCGCTTCTGGTGAATTAAGAAAAATACAGGAATGTTGTAATTATGTGGATAAATTGTAAGCACACACTGTTTTCGCTATCTGTGATATGAGGTATAACTGTTATGTGAGATTTTCGGATGGACACATGGGGTGAGAAGGATTTGTGTCTTTTCTGGGAATGGGCGCATGAATATTTCGGGAGATCTGGGCAAAACGGACCATTTTTTCAACATTGGAGCGTAGCTCAAAACGCAGGAAGTTAGCATACCATTTTCGAAACAGTTTTTAAAAAAGGACAGCTTAGGCTTTATTATGGTGTGTCACATAGGGGGGCAGCTAGGGACGAAAGTGGTGATTTCGGCCCTTGGAATGTTGGCATTATACATGTGTTTCAATGGGACTGGCATTTGGGGTGGTGAGACCATGTGTGTATAGGGCATTGAAGCAGGGTTAGGATTATATATTATAATGTTTCTGCTGTTGAATTGGAAGAAAAAGTATTCAAATGGTGTTTAAATGTATTCTGATAGTCGATGCAACAAATTAGGCTGTGAAATTTCGAATAAAAGACAAATAATTAATGGATGGATGTGACAACTGGAAGATAGGCCCAAGATGGCGTGTTTTGGTTGGTAATTCGTAGATAACATGCTTTCTTTTGCTACTTTGACTTGTTGTATGGGTACAAATACATAGAAAAATACGGGAAGTTTAATCCTTTGTAATATCATTATACCATTTATCCCAATTGATATATTATTTTTCTTCATAATTCTAAATAATAAATAGTCACCATGACTACCTATTGTGATTAAATAAGAGTAGGAACTGCAACTTCATCTAACCACGTTTCCCGCAGTGCAAAATTACGGAAAAAGAGCTGATTTTCACAATATCAGTGCCTAATAAAAGAGCTCCCTAAGCAACATCATTCGAAGTATTCGAAAAATTTCAAAAATATATTGATCAGAACAACTTGCTGCTCCATCCTTGTTTGAAAAAAATAAAACAAAAATAATTTTATTTTTATATATGGTCTCACCACCCTAAATGAGCCGAAATCCAAGGGGGGTGGCTACTGACTAGAGAATCCCTACCCAAATTACTGCTTTAAATGGTTGTTTCCGCTTCTGGTGAATTAAGAAAAATACAGGAATGTTGTAATTATGTGGATAAATTGTAAGCACACACTGTTTTCGCTATCTGTGATATGAGGTATAACTGTTATGTGAGATTTTCGGATGGACACATGGGGTGAGAAGGATTTGTGTCTTTTCTGGGAATGGGCGCATGAATATTTCGGGAGATCTGGGCAAAACGGACCATTTTTTCAACATTGGAGCGTAGCTCAAAACGCAGGAAGTTAGCATACCATTTTCGAAACAGTTTTTAAAAAAGGACAGCTTAGGCTTTATTATGGTGTGTCACATAGGGGGGCAGCTAGGGACGAAAGTGGTGATTTCGGCCCTTGGAATGTTGGCATTATACATGTGTTTCAATGGGACTGGCATTTGGGGTGGTGAGACCATGTGTGTATAGGGCATTGAAGCAGGGTTAGGATTATATATTATAATGTTTCTGCTGTTGAATTGGAAGAAAAAGTATTCAAATGGTGTTTAAATGTATTCTGATAGTCGATGCAACAAATTAGGCTGTAAAATTTCGAATAAAAGACAAATAATTAATGGATGGATGTGACAACTGGAAGATAGGCCCAAGATGGCGTGTTTTGGTTGGTAATTCGTAGATAACATGCTTTCTTTTGCTACTTTGACTTGTTGTATGGGTACAAATACATAGAAAAATACGGGAAGTTTAATCCTTTGTAATATCATTATACCATTTATCCCAATTGATATATTATTTTTCTTCATAATTCTAAATAATAAATAGTCACCATGACTACCTATTGTGATTAAATAAGAGTAGGAACTGCAACTTCATCTAACCACGTTTCCCGCAGTGCAAAATTACGGAAAAAGAGCTGATTTTCACAATATCAGTGCCTAATAAAAGAGCTCCCTAAGCAACATCATTCGAAGTATTCGAAAAATTTCAAAAATATATTGATCAGAACAACTTGCTGCTCCATCCTTGTTTGAAAAAAATAAAACAAAAATAATTTTATTTTTATATATGGTCTCACCACCCTAAATGAGCCGAAATCCAAGGGGGGTGGCTACTGACTAGAGAATCCCTACCCAAATTACTGCTTTAAATGGTTGTTTCCGCTTCTGGTGAATTAAGAAAAATACAGGAATGTTGTAATTATGTGGATAAATTGTAAGCACACACTGTTTTCGCTATCTGTGATATGAGGTATAACTGTTATGTGAGATTTTCGGATGGACACATGGGGTGAGAAGGATTTGTGTCTTTTCTGGGAATGGGCGCATGAATATTTCGGGAGATCTGGGCAAAACGGACCATTTTTTCAACATTGGAGCGTAGCTCAAAACGCAGGAAGTTAGCATACCATTTTCGAAACAGTTTTTAAAAAAGGACAGCTTAGGCTTTATTATGGTGTGTCACATAGGGGGGCAGCTAGGGACGAAAGTGGTGATTTCGGCCCTTGGAATGTTGGCATTATACATGTGTTTCAATGGGACTGGCATTTGGGGTGGTGAGACCATGTGTGTATAGGGCATTGAAGCAGGGTTAGGATTATATATTATAATGTTTCTGCTGTTGAATTGGAAGAAAAAGTATTCAAATGGTGTTTAAATGTATTCTGATAGTCGATGCAACAAATTAGGCTGTAAAATTTCGAATAAAAGACAAATAATTAATGGATGGATGTGACAACTGGAAGATAGGCCCAAGATGGCGTGTTTTGGTTGGTAATTCGTAGATAACATGCTTTCTTTTGCTACTTTGACTTGTTGTATGGGTACAAATACATAGAAAAATACGGGAAGTTTAATCCTTTGTAATATCATTATACCATTTATCCCAATTGATATATTATTTTTCTTCATAATTCTAAATAATAAATAGTCACCATGACTACCTATTGTGATTAAATAAGAGTAGGAACTGCAACTTCATCTAACCACGTTTCCCGCAGTGCAAAATTACGGAAAAAGAGCTGATTTTCACAATATCAGTGCCTAATAAAAGAGCTCCCTAAGCAACATCATTCGAAGTATTCGAAAAATTTCAAAAATATATTGATCAGAACAACTTGCTGCTCCATCCTTGTTTGAAAAAAATAAAACAAAAATAATTTTATTTTTATATATGGTCTCACCACCCTAAATGAGCCGAAATCCAAGGGGGGTGGCTACTGACTAGAGAATCCCTACCCAAATTACTGCTTTAAATGGTTGTTTCCGCTTCTGGTGAATTAAGAAAAATACAGGAATGTTGTAATTATGTGGATAAATTGTAAGCACACACTGTTTTCGCTATCTGTGATATGAGGTATAACTGTTATGTGAGATTTTCGGATGGACACATGGGGTGAGAAGGATTTGTGTCTTTTCTGGGAATGGGCGCATGAATATTTCGGGAGATCTGGGCAAAACGGACCATTTTTTCAACATTGGAGCGTAGCTCAAAACGCAGGAAGTTAGCATACCATTTTCGAAACAGTTTTTAAAAAAGGACAGCTTAGGCTTTATTATGGTGTGTCACATAGGGGGGCAGCTAGGGACGAAAGTGGTGATTTCGGCCCTTGGAATGTTGGCATTATACATGTGTTTCAATGGGACTGGCATTTGGGGTGGTGAGACCATGTGTGTATAGGGCATTGAAGCAGGGTTAGGATTATATATTATAATGTTTCTGCTGTTGAATTGGAAGAAAAAGTATTCAAATGGTGTTTAAATGTATTCTGATAGTCGATGCAACAAATTAGGCTGTAAAATTTCGAATAAAAGACAAATAATTAATGGATGGATGTGACAACTGGAAGATAGGCCCAAGATGGCGTGTTTTGGTTGGTAATTCGTAGATAACATGCTTTCTTTTGCTACTTTGACTTGTTGTATGGGTACAAATACATAGAAAAATACGGGAAGTTTAATCCTTTGTAATATCATTATACCATTTATCCCAATTGATATATTATTTTTCTTCATAATTCTAAATAATAAATAGTCACCATGACTACCTATTGTGATTAAATAAGAGTAGGAACTGCAACTTCATCTAACCACGTTTCCCGCAGTGCAAAATTACGGAAAAAGAGCTGATTTTCACAATATCAGTGCCTAATAAAAGAGCTCCCTAAGCAACATCATTCGAAGTATTCGAAAAATTTCAAAAATATATTGATCAGAACAACTTGCTGCTCCATCCTTGTTTGAAAAAAATAAAACAAAAATAATTTTATTTTTATATATGGTCTCACCACCCTAAATGAGCCGAAATCCAAGGGGGGTGGCTACTGACTAGAGAATCCCTACCCAAATTACTGCTTTAAATGGTTGTTTCCGCTTCTGGTGAATTAAGAAAAATACAGGAATGTTGTAATTATGTGGATAAATTGTAAGCACACACTGTTTTCGCTATCTGTGATATGAGGTATAACTGTTATGTGAGATTTTCGGATGGACACATGGGGTGAGAAGGATTTGTGTCTTTTCTGGGAATGGGCGCATGAATATTTCGGGAGATCTGGGCAAAACGGACCATTTTTTCAACATTGGAGCGTAGCTCAAAACGCAGGAAGTTAGCATACCATTTTCGAAACAGTTTTTAAAAAAGGACAGCTTAGGCTTTATTATGGTGTGTCACATAGGGGGGCAGCTAGGGACGAAAGTGGTGATTTCGGCCCTTGGAATGTTGGCATTATACATGTGTTTCAATGGGACTGGCATTTGGGGTGGTGAGACCATGTGTGTATAGGGCATTGAAGCAGGGTTAGGATTATATATTATAATGTTTCTGCTGTTGAATTGGAAGAAAAAGTATTCAAATGGTGTTTAAATGTATTCTGATAGTCGATGCAACAAATTAGGCTGTAAAATTTCGAATAAAAGACAAATAATTAATGGATGGATGTGACAACTGGAAGATAGGCCCAAGATGGCGTGTTTTGGTTGGTAATTCGTAGATAACATGCTTTCTTTTGCTACTTTGACTTGTTGTATGGGTACAAATACATAGAAAAATACGGGAAGTTTAATCCTTTGTAATATCATTATACCATTTATCCCAATTGATATATTATTTTTCTTCATAATTCTAAATAATAAATAGTCACCATGACTACCTATTGTGATTAAATAAGAGTAGGAACTGCAACTTCATCTAACCACGTTTCCCGCAGTGCAAAATTACGGAAAAAGAGCTGATTTTCACAATATCAGTGCCTAATAAAAGAGCTCCCTAAGCAACATCATTCGAAGTATTCGAAAAATTTCAAAAATATATTGATCAGAACAACTTGCTGCTCCATCCTTGTTTGAAAAAAATAAAACAAAAATAATTTTATTTTTATATATGGTCTCACCACCCTAAATGAGCCGAAATCCAAGGGGGGTGGCTACTGACTAGAGAATCCCTACCCAAATTACTGCTTTAAATGGTTGTTTCCGCTTCTGGTGAATTAAGAAAAATACAGGAATGTTGTAATTATGTGGATAAATTGTAAGCACACACTGTTTTCGCTATCTGTGATATGAGGTATAACTGTTATGTGAGATTTTCGGATGGACACATGGGGTGAGAAGGATTTGTGTCTTTTCTGGGAATGGGCGCATGAATATTTCGGGAGATCTGGGCAAAACGGACCATTTTTTCAACATTGGAGCGTAGCTCAAAACGCAGGAAGTTAGCATACCATTTTCGAAACAGTTTTTAAAAAAGGACAGCTTAGGCTTTATTATGGTGTGTCACATAGGGGGGCAGCTAGGGACGAAAGTGGTGATTTCGGCCCTTGGAATGTTGGCATTATACATGTGTTTCAATGGGACTGGCATTTGGGGTGGTGAGACCATGTGTGTATAGGGCATTGAAGCAGGGTTAGGATTATATATTATAATGTTTCTGCTGTTGAATTGGAAGAAAAAGTATTCAAATGGTGTTTAAATGTATTCTGATAGTCGATGCAACAAATTAGGCTGTAAAATTTCGAATAAAAGACAAATAATTAATGGATGGATGTGACAACTGGAAGATAGGCCCAAGATGGCGTGTTTTGGTTGGTAATTCGTAGATAACATGCTTTCTTTTGCTACTTTGACTTGTTGTATGGGTACAAATACATAGAAAAATACGGGAAGTTTAATCCTTTGTAATATCATTATACCATTTATCCCAATTGATATATTATTTTTCTTCATAATTCTAAATAATAAATAGTCACCATGACTACCTATTGTGATTAAATAAGAGTAGGAACTGCAACTTCATCTAACCACGTTTCCCGCAGTGCAAAATTACGGAAAAAGAGCTGATTTTCACAATATCAGTGCCTAATAAAAGAGCTCCCTAAGCAACATCATTCGAAGTATTCGAAAAATTTCAAAAATATATTGATCAGAACAACTTGCTGCTCCATCCTTGTTTGAAAAAAATAAAACAAAAATAATTTTATTTTTATATATGGTCTCACCACCCTAAATGAGCCGAAATCCAAGGGGGGTGGCTACTGACTAGAGAATCCCTACCCAAATTACTGCTTTAAATGGTTGTTTCCGCTTCTGGTGAATTAAGAAAAATACAGGAATGTTGTAATTATGTGGATAAATTGTAAGCACACACTGTTTTCGCTATCTGTGATATGAGGTATAACTGTTATGTGAGATTTTCGGATGGACACATGGGGTGAGAAGGATTTGTGTCTTTTCTGGGAATGGGCGCATGAATATTTCGGGAGATCTGGGCAAAACGGACCATTTTTTCAACATTGGAGCGTAGCTCAAAACGCAGGAAGTTAGCATACCATTTTCGAAACAGTTTTTAAAAAAGGACAGCTTAGGCTTTATTATGGTGTGTCACATAGGGGGGCAGCTAGGGACGAAAGTGGTGATTTCGGCCCTTGGAATGTTGGCATTATACATGTGTTTCAATGGGACTGGCATTTGGGGTGGTGAGACCATGTGTGTATAGGGCATTGAAGCAGGGTTAGGATTATATATTATAATGTTTCTGCTGTTGAATTGGAAGAAAAAGTATTCAAATGGTGTTTAAATGTATTCTGATAGTCGATGCAACAAATTAGGCTGTAAAATTTCGAATAAAAGACAAATAATTAATGGATGGATGTGACAACTGGAAGATAGGCCCAAGATGGCGTGTTTTGGTTGGTAATTCGTAGATAACATGCTTTCTTTTGCTACTTTGACTTGTTGTATGGGTACAAATACATAGAAAAATACGGGAAGTTTAATCCTTTGTAATATCATTATACCATTTATCCCAATTGATATATTATTTTTCTTCATAATTCTAAATAATAAATAGTCACCATGACTACCTATTGTGATTAAATAAGAGTAGGAACTGCAACTTCATCTAACCACGTTTCCCGCAGTGCAAAATTACGGAAAAAGAGCTGATTTTCACAATATCAGTGCCTAATAAAAGAGCTCCCTAAGCAACATCATTCGAAGTATTCGAAAAATTTCAAAAATATATTGATCAGAACAACTTGCTGCTCCATCCTTGTTTGAAAAAAATAAAACAAAAATAATTTTATTTTTATATATGGTCTCACCACCCTAAATGAGCCGAAATCCAAGGGGGGTGGCTACTGACTAGAGAATCCCTACCCAAATTACTGCTTTAAATGGTTGTTTCCGCTTCTGGTGAATTAAGAAAAATACAGGAATGTTGTAATTATGTGGATAAATTGTAAGCACACACTGTTTTCGCTATCTGTGATATGAGGTATAACTGTTATGTGAGATTTTCGGATGGACACATGGGGTGAGAAGGATTTGTGTCTTTTCTGGGAATGGGCGCATGAATATTTCGGGAGATCTGGGCAAAACGGACCATTTTTTCAACATTGGAGCGTAGCTCAAAACGCAGGAAGTTAGCATACCATTTTCGAAACAGTTTTTAAAAAAGGACAGCTTAGGCTTTATTATGGTGTGTCACATAGGGGGGCAGCTAGGGACGAAAGTGGTGATTTCGGCCCTTGGAATGTTGGCATTATACATGTGTTTCAATGGGACTGGCATTTGGGGTGGTGAGACCATGTGTGTATAGGGCATTGAAGCAGGGTTAGGATTATATATTATAATGTTTCTGCTGTTGAATTGGAAGAAAAAGTATTCAAATGGTGTTTAAATGTATTCTGATAGTCGATGCAACAAATTAGGCTGTAAAATTTCGAATAAAAGACAAATAATTAATGGATGGATGTGACAACTGGAAGATAGGCCCAAGATGGCGTGTTTTGGTTGGTAATTCGTAGATAACATGCTTTCTTTTGCTACTTTGACTTGTTGTATGGGTACAAATACATAGAAAAATACGGGAAGTTTAATCCTTTGTAATATCATTATACCATTTATCCCAATTGATATATTATTTTTCTTCATAATTCTAAATAATAAATAGTC
>CAXHKU010000839.1:0-53013 GCA_964017125.1 Flabesymbios commensalis | reverse complement strand
TAGAGGGTGGGTTTGAGGCCGATAGTAGTCCCTCGGCTCCTGTCACTGTTTTACTTGTAGGTGAAGCACCAAAATGACGGGCTGTTCCAGCACGAGGGGGTAATGGTTTGTTGTTTTGTAAACTTTCCGTGCCTTGTTTAGTGTTTATGACTTCATTGATGTTGTCATATGGTTTTAATTTAGTTTTTTGTCCTTTCTTTGTTACACACCATATGTTTCCATTCCAGGACCAAGCCGAGTCTATATCATCATGCACCCTGACGCGATTTAGTAGTTTCTGGTTCATTCCTGTCAGATCTTTAGTTATGACGTATTTGGTATGTTTTAGTGCTCTACGTGACGATATGACACGTTGTTTTAAGTCTCTCCTAAACAATTTGACAATGATGGCTTGTGGTCTGCCTGTGTGTTTGCGTCCTATGCGATGTGCAGCATCAATATCGGATACCGAAATGTCATTTATGTGAAGTTTCGTTTAAATGATATCAACTACCTCTTTCTTGCCGTCTTCATTTCGATCTTTTTGAGGATGTCCATGTATCCGCAGTGACCACCTGCGACCATACTGTTCAATATTGTTGCACCAGATCATTGATTCCTTCCACATTGACTTGTATGATTTTGCCTCATTTAACGCATAATCCAGATGGGTAGCTTTCAAAATGTTTATTTCTTCCTTCATTTTGTCATTTTCATTACTTATAATGTTCATTTCAGATTTCAGGGTTGATACAGCTTCGTTTATATTCTTCTACACAGTACTGGTAAGTTTGTCAAGTGGATACAGATGATTCGCTCATAAGGTGGGGTGAGTGTATCTACTCTACTCTACAACGGTAACTATTATCTGTAAGACTGGACCTGACGACAGGCTATTGGGGTTTATACATTATCGTCTGAAGGCTATTGTTGTAAAGTACCTCAAGTCAATGTCTCATAGGTTCTTATATCCGGAGTTATTTCATCAGCGGTTGTAGAGCGACGTGGCATTTCATACATTGTATTAAGATGTGGCAAGTCATACTCATTTATGTCAGCAGGTATATTGTCGTACGGCGTTGTATCAAGATGTGGTATTTTATTTGTTGTTGGGTGTGGCACTTCTTCATTTTCGTAAGCATACATGTCGCCAGGTATTGTTTCGTATGTCGTTGTATCAAGAGGTGGCATTTCATACGAATCTGTATCTCCAGGTGGAGTATCATAAATGATAGCTTGAGGGGTGGTCGAAGCAACTGAAAACATAACATCAGATTATATTACGTAAATCAACAAATACACACAAAATATACATGACACATATCACACCGATCAAAACAAAAAAGACTCGTTGTACTAAATATAACCCCTATTGTAGTGTATGGTCTTATGTAATTCCGTGGGAATCTCGTGTTAATTCTTGTCACCTACGTTTTTCTTGTTCAGAATTGTACTCTGATTCCAAAAAAACTGGGTGTCATTTTTTCAGGTCGCCTAAGGTCATTTTTCGACCCCTAGAGGTCATGACCCCTAGATCTCATTTATTTATTTATTTATTTTTTCAAACACATGTCTTACTAGTCGTGTAACACATCAAAATGACTGAAATTGCTCAGGAAATATCATCAAATTATAAAAAAAACCCAACTTACTCACCCCCATCAACTTTTTTTAAGCTTTGATATGTCCAAAACATGAAATGAGATGTTACCGGTCAAAAAGGGTCGAACTTTATATTTTGACCGCTTTTATGGGGGTATCCTCAAACCTGTCTGAAATTAAGGGGTTGCATAAGCGTATGTCGTTGGTGTTCTTATTAACCAATCTGCACATGCAATTTACCATATAACAGGTAATTTAATTCCTGTTCTACTAATACATCACCCATTGCAGTAGAGTAAATAGTTGTCTCTTCACATACGCTCAAATATGTTTTTTGTTATAAAATAATCAGAATGAACAGCAAAACAAACTAGTCAACATGGACATTAAAAACAAAATATTAAATGGTAGTTATTGAACATATTCATATCTGGCCTATGTTTTCTGAACCCAGATATATGTATGCTTTCAAATGTGTGTTATTTATAAATATAAATATCACGCATATTTTTTTAATGAAAAAACATTGCAGCCTTTTATGAGTATAAATCTAGTTAGTCTGCAGGGTTGAAATCTGAAACATGCAACTTTGCTCGGGATTTTAGTATAGGCCTATACTTTTGTCGTCACTTATTTTTACATAATTTGCGTGTGCTACATGTGAATCTGTCAGATAACGTTTATTTGAAGACCTTTACCTTCAAATTAGCAAAACACAAAATGGCCACCAAATTGTTAAAAAAAACCATATTTTCTAAAGTTTGTCGTAGATAAACACACAATTTGTGGTTTCTGCAATATTTTTAATTGTTAATTTTTGTCGTGTGTCTTTGGAAAGAAATTACCTTTATCTGACCTTTAGATCCAATACATCCGCCGTTTTTTATGTATTTACTGTTACTATAAGTATACTGCTAAACATGTTGACAATAAAATGATGTTTTTGTGGTAACATAGTGGATTAGGACTAAACGTTACTGACGGGTAAATTTGAAAGAAAAAAAGAAAAAAATGGCCGCGAAATTTACCTACATATGAACAAGAAACAAAATGGCTATCAAAATGTAAATTTAACCTCTTTTTTTAATTTGTGGTACGGAATTGCTCAATTGATTTTGTGTGATTTGGGGGTCGAATGCCTTGCAACCAAATTTACCGTAATACGTAGTCTACTTTTTAGATTCCCATTCAACAAATGTTGTTTATAATATTATAGTTCACGTGCATAAAAAAGACTTTTCTTTTTCTGTTGGAGGCAACCATTTTGAATTTGAAGGTCAAATAAAGGTCATTTTGATCGAGAAACATGAGACATGAATTTATCAACTCGAAATCATGCAGAAACCAGAAATCGTGCAATAACTTGTAGCAAAAATATAGAAAATACGTGGTTTTGGCGGCCATTTTTTGTTTTGCTTTTTTAAAGTTGAAGGACACCAAATATATAATTTTATCCGAAAGATTCGAATTCAGCACACACCAATTATGTAAAAACAAACGGGACCAAAAACATAGTTTTAATTTCAGATCAAAGTTCAATGTTTCATATTTCGACCCAGGATAAATAGGCACATTTTTAAATATTCTTTCGTTTAAAAATATATATGCAATGTGCAATGTACAAATCTAAATACCACTTAGTTTTAAGGATATACACATATGGGTTTAGAAAACATAGGTCAAATATATATGTGGCCAATAATTATGTTTTATCAAGTCGTTATGACCTTCAAAAAACCGGAAATGACCTTTAAATCTTCAGAATATTAGTTAATTAGGAATGTTGACTATTTCGTGCCAATTTCCTTAAATTTGCTATATTACACGACTATATTATCTTGAAATACAAACGTTTTAAAAAATCCCCGTGTGTTTTTAGGGTCATGACCTTGAAGACTTCGGAAATGACCTTTAGAGCTTCAGAACAAAATGACACCCTATTTTATTTTGTTCAGTATAAATGTTTCTTTAAATTGAACATAGGTGTCAAGAATTAACATGCAATTCCCACGGGACCACATTTACTGACATAAGACCCTACACTATTGATATTTGTGGAATCTCACTGTTTTGGCATTTTTCAATGCCGCCAAATAGTCGCTAGCCCGATCGCATTGTGCACAGTCACACCATGCTAATATCATCAATCGTGAGCAATTGACTTCAAATCTGCGCTGATATCTTTGTCGCAAATCACCAATTGATTGCCGTTTGGTGAGACCCCGTATTCGTATTCCACCATGTATCATAGACCACATGCTGTTTATGAATTTTCCTACATAATCTATTATAAGTATACACATCAGAGACAAAATATTATTTAAGAAGGCTAATGAATATAAATCAACTGTTATTTATTGATATATTCTATTTACTAAGTATAGGTATCTGTTTATACAGATCCCTATATTAATAACATTTTCGACATCTTTATCCCGCATTGCAGAAAGTAATTCTAAAACAAACGTTATTTAAAATAATATACTTAAATATAATATAAAAAATATTACTAGTTGATAAAAAAACTAAAATTGTTTGGAATTATAATATAGTAGGCAATACACGTTTAGTGCGGGCACTTGCCATCACTTGACTGTCCAGAAATAGAGGTTATTTTCTTCATGTCCACACTTCTCATGTGGTTATCTACATTGTTACTTCCTGTATTGATATCTCCCTCAGAATACTTATTTCTTCGTATTCTTGATATCTTCTTTCTATAAAAGGAAGAAATAATGAGATGGAAACATACGTTTCTATCCGTAAAGACAACTTTTTATTTTATTTTTCCGCTTGCAAATTTGTATTTTTTTTATACGAAGCTGTATTGTTTACTGAATTAGTAGATGACACATTTATGTTTCTAATAGCAAATATCAGATAATATGTTTAAAACGTCACCCACAAACATTTCCGTTCATTTAAGTTGTATTTGACATGAGTTAATTACATGTATATGGGACATGTTAGTTTAAATTGTGTTATGTTGAATTCAAATGTAATTGTTTTCAATAATAAATATATGAATAACAAATCCTGTGAAGTAATTTAAAGTTAAGGCCTATATTACGACATATGTTAAATTAAAATAACGATCATCATATTGTTATTTTATTCAATAATGTCGATGGTATCACAGGGTACACACATTAAATAGACATATTCAGGCAAAAAGCATATTTTTGTTTTAGTTCGATTTTATGTTTTAGCGTGTTTGAATGTGTGAGGGCAATATTCCGATGGATTACAGCTTTTATAAACATTCATTGGTAACGTAATTAGGTTTAGAAAAATAACCCCCAGATTATGACATTTTTAATTTAGGTCAACCCTTTGTCTAATGCACATGTCATAATTGACAGGAATAGTATTGTATTCTGAAAATATATTTTTAATTACTAGCCGTAAGTAGGTAATCTATGATAAAACGTTCTAAACTCGTATTAGGAGGATATGTGAGGTCTAAGATGTGTCACATTATGAAAGACATTGCATGTTTAATCACAACGTCATTGGGAAAAGACCGCTTTCCTATCGGGCTACACAGTTCAGACTGGAGGGCTGGATACCTCTAAACTCGGTCAGTCGACATGTTCTAAACCTTTGAAGGGCATCGTAAACATCGCAAAAATACCCCGGTAATTTTCATGGGATGATATGGCCGGTGTAATGACAAAAAGAAAGGGTTTTTCCTTGGTGTTGACCCTTTCAAAGAAAAAACAAATTAACGTGGAACCCTTCATCCAGTCTCTCAGCCGACAGGTCAATTCATATGGATTTTTTGTCATGGTTGTCTTTCATTGTTGTCTTAATGGACATTTCCAAATACACACTTGTCAGTTACAAATCTCAAATGGAGGGTGGAGAAAGATGTTATAGATTCACGATGATATACGACTAAATAACACAAACTTTGAAAACTTTTAGGTTTGGGGCACTTGGGCATGGCCCTTTATTATGGACGCATTTATGCATAGTTATCATGAAAACAATAATCAGTTGGTAGTATACACTGACCTATGCCAACATATAATTCCAAAGATCACACTGATTAAAACAAATGCAACCAGTCCTCCAACCACTCCACCTATAATAGGACCATCACCCCTTGATGACGACAATTCTATAATAAAATCAACATGTTGTATGAATAATACGACATAATAATCACTCAGCACTCATCAAAGGAAACATGGTGCTATATTCTTGGCATGTAAAAGTAATTCAACATATAATGCAATAAAGTGAGCTCAGCGAAATCAGATCAGCTAAACGTTCATAATACTAACTTTGTCAAATACGAAATTAATAAACAGATAACATTATTGCAAAACGTTACAGGAACCGTAATGATTGTTGAACTAAAACATGGTTAAATACTAAACATAGATAATCAAGTCACTGCTAACCTTTTGAAGATTCCAAAGTTGTAAATGTTCTAATATTTGAGCTGCTAGGATTATCAAGCAGGTCAGTTTTCCCATCAATGGTCCTGATTCCTAGAACTCTGACGTGATACTCTGTGCTGGCTGTCAGTCCATCCAGTATGGCTTGTGGTGGATCATCATCAGGATTATATTGTACAATACGTCCTGTTGTCCAGACGTTGTCTACAGTATTCTGGTATTGCACATAGTAGCTATAATAACGGTGACCATTTGGTAGTGGATTATTCTCCATATGATTCCATATCACATCAACGGATGATTCAGTGACATCTGACTCTGATATAGAATGAAGACTATCCGCAGTCATCACAGCTCTATCTGAAAATAACACCAAATTGCCACTTATAGATTGTTCTTTACGTATACAGGGGCTCGTATGCAAAATATAATTGACCGTAAAGCCACATTTAAAATGATGGTGCATGCGCGTTAGACCGATGCATGCAGATGGCTTACAGAAGGGTCTGTTAAAATGCCGAAATACATTAATTTACTATTTTCTAGAATACAACACTGCTTAATAATTCTGGTAGTTAATCGGGGTGCCATACCTGGTGTATAGTGTGAACATAAATTATTTCCTACAATGACACTTCCAGCTGTTGTAATTACAGTAATGAGGAAATGAACGACGAAGGAATGATTGCACGAATAAGTGTAATAAGTGAATTATTGAATGAGTGAAAAATAAATGAGTGGAGATTTATACCACTTTTATGGGCATATAAGCTATATTGAATACAGGCGGTGAAGGCAGGTTTCGAATTTTGAGCCCAAACGGTCTAAGGTCTCGTTGCCATTTTTTTCCTACAATATTATTTATTTAACAGGGGTGAAATATATATCTGGGATACCCTGCCATGCATTATGTTCATGATTTTGATCTCATCTTATTTTTACCATGGTCATGTTAGTAAAGGTACCTGACATTATAACGGGTTAGCAATATTTACAAAAGAAAACAATTTAATAAACAGACACTGGCAACATTGTAATATTAGGCTATAAATTAGTATTGTTTCAGATCACTACACAATTTACAGGGTAATATTATAAGACAGTGGGTTGCATTCTGGTGCAAATGTAAACATAATAATAATAATAATAATAATTGTGTTTATTGCCATAAAATTCCAACAATCAATATCAGCAAATAACCGTAATACAAATGGTGGCAACGAGAAAAAAGGAGATTTGCCTAAATACCCTTAAAACTTAAACTTCATATTAACACTCATTCAGTGGGTATGAGCGTGCAGTGCAAACAAAATAACAAAATTTCAAGTTCAAGTACACACAAATTATCACTACCCACATAACGATACATGTGCTAACAATATATTATAAGATTATAAAAAACATAAAACAAATCAATGTTCAAAAATATCCATACAATAGTTATACATAACATATTTTTTAAGGTTTATTTTAAAAGATCCAATTGGCACTTTATGGTTTATACTACCACTAGTTATATTCCATATTTTTACACCTATATATCTAAAAGTTCTTTTCATCAAGTTAGTACGGGTAAGTGGTACCCGAAATAAGGATGCATGTCTGGTATTATAAGTGTGAACATCTGCATTAACATTGAATAAATCATTAATATGTTTTGGTACATGCATTTTGTTTACATTAACAATTCAACCTTGTACAGATTTAACTCTTTCAGTGTTAATGAATTTAATTGGAGAAAAAAATGGTTTTGTGTGTGTCATCCGAGACGAACAGCTGATCAATCTAATATCTCGTTTATGAAGAATAATTAGATATTTTATATGAATATCTTGAGCACCACCCCAAACCTCTAAAACATAATTTAGATAAGGAAAAACTAAGGAATTATACAGTGTAACAAACATATTTTTAGATAATAATTTTCTTGCCTTTCTTAGGACTCCAATACCTTTAGATAATTTAGTTTTTAAATGGGATATATGTTGACTCCAAGATAACTTAGAGTCAATGTAGATCCCAAGAAATTTAGTGTGCTCAACAAATTATATTTTTGGTCACAAATTCTTATATCTTGTTGGTTATAAATACAACATCTTTTCGAGCGAAAAATCATAAAATGGGTCTTTTTAGTGTTTAAAGATAACTTATTAGCGGCTAACCAAATAACAACTTTGTTAAACTCACAGTTCATACATTGTACTAATTCATCAATATGTTTACCATTCAAAAATATATTGGTATCATCTGCAAATAGAATAGGAAACAGAATGTCAGATACATTGCAAATATCATTAACGTACAATAAAAATAAAAGAGGTCCCAAGATAAAACCCTGTGGAACCCCACAAGTAATATGTTTTTCATCTGATTTAGTATTATTGTTTTCGATCCTGAAGATAATTTATGATCCAATCTAGTGCTGTACCACGAATTCCATATAAATATAATTTTTCCAATAAAATGTTATGATTAACTGTATCAATTGCCTTACTAAAATCTAAAAATACTCCTAAAACACATTCTCTTTTTTGTAATGATTCAGAACTTTTATCAATTAATGTTCTTAAAGCTAAATTTGTTGAGTAATTTTGTCTGAAACCAAACTGATATCTATATAATATGTCATGTTTATTGATAAATGTTAATATTCTGTTATACATCAGTCGTTCTAGGATTCTAGATAACAATGGTAACACAGATACAGGTCTATAATTATTTACAAACTTTTTATTATCATTTTTGAACAAAGGCGTAACCTTAGCAATTTTATGTTCCATAAGGACAATGCCCTGAGCTAAAGATAAATTCATCACATGAGTAAGGGGTTTAGTTTCGTTAAAAAATATTGGTTTGAGCAGGGATTGTGTTAAACCATCCCACCCAGCACTGTTTTTTTCAAAGTATCAAAAATATTTTAAGTATTTCCGCATTAGTTGCAGGTGCAATAAAAATGTTATCTGTAACATTATTTTTTATATAACGTATCGGATTTATATAAGGATTATTAGGTTCAATTTTACCTGCTAAATTGGAGCCTATGTTTATATAAAAATCATTAACAATTACTTTACTGTCCTCTACAATACTACCATCTATTAAAAAATTGTTATCCGTATTACCTAGTTTCGATTTCCCTATGATATTTTTCAGAATCTGCCATGTCGTTTTTAGATTGACTTTGTTATTTTCAAGCATGCTCTGGTAATATTTGCGTTCAGCAACAAGCATTTCAGAATTTACTTTAGAGCTATACTGTTTATATAACACTTCGTTGGTTACATTAGGATTTTTTTTGAATAGTAAATATGTTTTATTCTTTTATAATAATTAACCTTTTCAGGGTACCACTTAGCCAACATTTTCTATTTTTATAATGCGACTTAACGTTTAATGGGGAAACAAGCGTTAAAATACTCAAGTAATTGTTTATGGAAAAGTGACAATGATGCTTGGCAAGAGCTCTCCAAGCAAACAAAACTCCAGTCGGTAGTTTTTAACAAGATTATACAATTTAATCATGTTATTATTGTTCATATCTCTTTTAATAATAATTGACGATTCATGTTGTACATTATTGTTAAGTATATGGCAAATTGGAAAATGATCAGTGATATCTGTATATATAATAGAAGATAAATTAAACTAAATGAATCGGGCTTTAGGCCACTTTTGTGCACATATAGGCTAAACTGGGCCAGGAGAACCTCATGAGGATGGTGAGATGATTGAGATGACACTGTCCTCCAGACACAGGATTCGAAATACGAGCCCTGGCGGTCTGAGGCCGAGCACGCTACCTCTCGGTCACGGAGGTCCCCCGCAATACTGACTTTCACACGTGGATGGGGAAGAAACATTTTTCGTTTCTTTCAAACCGCCGGGACCGGGAACCGAACCCCGAACTCTGGCGTGAAAGGCAGCGGTGCTAACCACTACCCTAGGGCCCCCGACCACAATAGAAGATAAAATACCCTTGTTCTTTATATTGTTTGTAAAAATGTTGTCAATAAGTGTTGCAGATACTTTTGTAGCACGAGTAGGTTTGTTAATTAATGGGAAGAAGTTATATTCATACAATGTGTCAACAAATTCAGACGTAGGATTATGTATATTTGAATTTAATAAATTTATATTAAAATCACCCATAAGGTAGCATGTTTTTTTCTTCGTGAATATAATTCAAAACATTAATAAGTTTTTGTGTAAAAACATTGATATCATTATTCTGGTGGTCTATAAATTACGACAATAATAACATTAACATCACTATTCATGTATTTACCCTCTACTTCAATAAATATACTTTCAAAATCAGTTTGAAATACAATTAAATCATTCCTTAAAATATATGCAACCTGATTCCTAATAAAACTTGAAATATCTCCTCCGCGTTTACATGATCTAAATTTATGTTCACATACATATACATTAATTGAAAATAAATCTGCAGTACCTAATCCAGGTCTCTGACAAGCCAATACAAGTAAACTTATGGTGTATATTTTGGAGATAATTCTGAAAGTGTGACATGTTCTTCATCACACTACGTATATTCATATGAATAAATGATCAATTGTCTTTAAATATATTTAAGCTCTGTAACCTCTTATTATAACCTGCTTCCAAGTAATATTTACACTCCGTATAAGAACCGAAATCATTAAAGTAATACTGATCTAGGTCTAAGTCATTCAGAGGGTCTATAAATCCAGTAGCATCAATATAATTTGTTTCAAAAACATTTTTTTCCAATTCATAAATGGATCAAGATAAAGATATATTACACTGATTGCTAATAATATTACTAAATATGTCATCATCTTCAATGTGATTGAAAGGAAATTGTTGTATTGCACATAATTTAGACATACAATTGGAATCACTAAGTGATCTAAAATCTTTTTTTGTCAAACCAGTTATACACATAAGGTGAAAAAAAACCATTTACAAGCAAAACATTTTAGTTGATAAGAATGATTACTTATATATCTGTTACATATATTACATAAATCCATAAATAACTATCCATGGTTATGAAGCGTATACACTATCAATCGAATTAAGTGTGAGTGTATTGTACAAAAAGAACTAAAATGTGTAATGGTAAAAATAATAATACAAAAAAATGATGTCTATCATGAAAATCAGTAACTTGAAAGCCCAAGTGATTTTAAAGTTAAATAATAATGCTAATAATAATAATAATAAAAACTAAGCTTTGTTGTAAAAACAGGTATTGAGTTTATTCTCTGACGGCACGGTTGAGATCTTGCCTCTCAAGTCTTTGACGACAATTCTTCTATCGTATGACCAAAAATCCATTATCTTAGTTCCGAGTTTTGCTTTTCTCGATAAGAATAATAGTTCTGATCGTATCTTACTCAGGTCCTCATTTATATAAATGCGTGGTGGATCCTCTCGTCTTGTTTCGTTGTCTGTCGTGGCCTTTTTAGCTGCACCTTCAATCATTCGCCTGGGATTTAATCGCCGCCTTTCCGAGTACACTCTGTGACGACTGGCATACGTGGCAAACTTGACTAGAACAGCTCGTGTCTTGTGCTCTTGGAGTCGTCCATCGCGATAGGTAAACATGGTAAAAAAACAACTGAATGACGGTAATCAGCTGTATGTGCCATGTGACATTATTATGTCTGGCGGTGTACTCGTGACAAAAAAGACGATGGGTGCCGATGCCGTGCGTGTGGTCCAAGGAGTAAACGATGTATCGACTAACATTCAGGAAACTTTCGGGGAAGTATCCCGGACATCCCGCCGAACATTCAGCAATGCATCCGAGAAGATTGGGGAATTAATCGTCGTAGCATTGGCAAGCAATTAATGATGTACTTGAGATCGGTGATTGCTCGGTGTGCGTTGATGCGTCGGGGGCGTAATGGTGATGTCTTGACGATGTCATGATGATGTCTTGATGACGTCATGACAATGATATAGTGTCTTGTGGAGAACCTATAAATGGTGGATATAGATTATAAATGAAGCCACATACCTTGTGGCTGCCGAATGAGATCATTGATAAATAAGAGATCACGTTTGTTTTGTTGGCGTATAAAACAGGTGCAGATAAACAAAGAGCACATTGGTGTACCTCGCCGAATGGTCGCCGACTGTTATGCGCTGCTCAGCCTTGCTCGGCGATATATCGCCGATGGTTCTTGACGACGAGACATCGTGAGAAAACTTCAATGCATTCATTGACATTTTTCTTGATGTCCCGATGCCTTGGAGAAGCATGGAAATTACTCGCGTACGTCGCCGATCATTCGCCGAACTACTGCGGCATGCTGGCGATTCCCAAACGTGTAGCCTACATCGCGAAAACATCGGGAGGCGTAAAAAATCTCTTGGGACCATAGCATATAATAAGCCTATTGAAAGGAATAACATTACACCAAGTGTTTACTCATCATTTAGATCTTGTTGACACTTTAAGTTACATGTAAGTTAATTCCGTTTTATCTTCTGATACATTGCTGTATTTTAGCCATTTGCATTACCTGGTACTGGAATAGTGCTGACATCCCTTGTGTTTGTAAATCCTGGATTCTCATACTCGTCTGTTTTACCGTTGGCCGTCCTGATAGCTAAAATCCGTATTTGATAATCTGTATCAGGTGTCAGGTTTGTTATTGTGATCTCGGGTGAGTTATCATCGGGGTTGTATATAACTATATACACTGTTATCCAAGATGCGGATCCGCTTTGTCTGTATTGTATTTGATAACTGTAGTACTTATAGTAAATAAGAGTAAGATTGTTTCTCAGATGTTGCCATTTGACAGTAACAGACGAGTGAGTGATGTCTGTGTCGGGTATAGAGTGGAGTCCGCTCTTCGAATTAATGTCAGCTTTATCTGAAATATCAAATAACTTGAATTATTGTCGGTAGATAAATCCAGCTAAGGAAATAACGTGTTTCTTATATACACTAGTATATTGCCAAGAAAATCGGGGGGGGGGGGGAATTATTTATCTATATTTATGATAAAAAACAGTGTCGGAATACTTTTTGCGCACATATCCAACCTAGGGCTGCTCATGGCGCCTTAAATTATATTCTCCCTGGTCATTGGACCTGTTCGATTCATGTACTATTTCCACTCCCCCGGGAGCATACAGCACTGCAGCCATGTGCCGCTAGCAGCTTGTCGTACAACAATTAGCATCTCTGTCCCACTTGTACTCATTTACACCCGAGTAAAGTGAATAACTTGCGGGTAAAGTGCCTTGTCCATGGACACAACATTGATTCCACAATGTCCCAGCGTTGAGACGGGAGAAACATGATATTTATCTGAAAACCCTGCAACTAATGAGCCTCGAACAGGCAACGACATTGGCAAAGCTCCGCGCTCTAGCCATTGCGCCACGTCCCTCTCTCTAACTGAAATTGATAATGGAGCTTGAAGCATAGTTAATTATTGGGATACATTGCGCTGAGTAAAATCTGTCGTTATGTTATATTGACAAACTGTCATGTGAACAAACTATTGAACATTCGATTGTGCTGTCAATAGCATTTCAAAAAAGGAAATAACGTGTTTCAATGTCCATTCAAATATGCAATAGTCAACTGGTTTCATGATATTATGGAACGTTAATATATAATTATAGGGTACGTCGTAATTACTCAATATAAACTATACTGAGCAGAGCATTGATATGTAGATGAATTGTTATCTCACCCAGTTTCAAATCACACATACGTCCTATTCGCCATCCATCACAAAGACTACAAGCTCCATCCTGACGGTCACAGCTTTCTGGATCAGCACAGTAAGGACTACAATACTCCTGACAGTTCACACCGTATTTACCAGCATCACATTCTGCAAGATAACAGTGCCATGACAAAAATAATTATAATTACTTATTTCTCCCACCAGTAATATATTAAAGTATTTTGATGAATAACAGCTTTCGAGTCTTGCCTTGAGAGATGCCGTAAGGTGGCTGAATTTGGTGAAGGAGCGTGATAAAAAATTAACCGGTTGACAAAATAAAATATGGCAACATTCAGAGCGAGCACATCGTTATACTGTGACGTATGGCGTCATCATACAAGCTATGCTGACATAGCTCATTTTAGTAACCGATTGAACTAACAATAATCATGCAAAATTAAAACACTTTCGTTTCCTCTCATAAATAAAAACACGTAGAAAAATAAACCATTGTCTACAATTAAATTTGATCACTAAAGCCCCTCAGCACCATTGTAAGAACCATTCCTCAAGGTAATAAATTAGATCTACATCATGTGAGGCACCCCAACCACTAAGCTGAAAAGGAGACGTTCATGGTTTTAATAATATTCTAGAAGAATACGACAATATTGTACAGTATGACTGCTATTTTGAAAGATGTTTATGTGGTCAGCTACTGGAGGGGATGCCCGCAAACATTTTTACGTTTTTTATACTACGGTTGAACTATTCAAAGCAATTACGTGATTGTAAACAACACCATTGTATTTGAGCGTTATCATTTGCTTTATATGTGCATTGTTAACTCACAATTAAAATGCACTTATATATTTTATCGGCATGTGTATGACAGGTGGTATAAGCTGAAAATATGATATCGGTATAGTGTACCAGCCGGCAGTTCAACGGTGAATAATGAACAGTGGATTCATATCGTTCCCAATGCAATTTGTGCAATTGCCTTATCGATGGGTTAAAACAATAGTGTGCTAAGTGACATTTTTGGCCTTTAGAATAATAACCTGCTAAGTCATCTATAATATGTATAAAGTTTGAATTTATTCCAAATTCAGGTTAAAACAACAGATCAAGTCGACTTAGCACATTGTTATTCTTGAGAAAAGGAGCACATATCAGCATAATATCTGTTCAACACAGAACCAATTCGACTTGACACATTGTTATTCTCGTGTTATATGCTTATGGGCTCTGTTTCTGGGAGAACAACAGTGCAAGTGCACTTAGCGCATTCTTATTCTGAGACATGTGGAGACAACAGTCAACTGGGTGTCTTGTTGATCCCAATTTTGCTTATGTAAATCACTTTTGCAGGTAAAAAATACTCTGATAACTTCACTTGATCTACTGTCAAATTTCAATCGCTGTGTGTTTCATCATTATAAGTCCAAGTCTACATGCTGATAAGTGGATTTAGCAGACTGTAGTTCTAAGCAAAAAGATAAACACAATTTCGCTGTCAAGTCGACTTGACCCACTATTGTTTTAGACCATCGTTATGACTGAAACAACATATTTTTTCAACCTTATCCCTGAAAAAAGGAATGTATTTCTGCGGCTATGTACGACAGGTGCTCAGTGTGAAACGAGGTATTACATTAAAATATGTGTCAAATAGTTCAGGAAATACAAATTTAACATGGCACCAAGCGGCCATTTTGAATTTTGTCAAAACAGATGTTCCGCTTAGTGGTCACTTTGGGATTTTTCCAGGTAATAAAGACAGGGGGTCCGAGCACAGCCTGATATTTGTAGCCTCATATTGTTTTTTTTTAATATTTTGAAACCTGCACTATTTGTGGATCTGTAATGACATAGAATCAACATACAACATATTTATCAGCCTTATCATTCAAGTGTCATTTTATATATTATGTTTATTCTCCATAAAAGATGTAAACATCAATATTAGACTCACTTACTTATAATAACTTATTGCATGCAGAAATATTAGTCGTTTTGAATTCTACCGTAAATTAGAGTTAGCTGCAATAGTAGTGGTAGAAACGAATTGCAAAGTGTTTTTGTACTTCAACTTCCTATCCCCTAGGGATATAATGAGGACACGCTTTGCATATCAACTTAACACATAGGTCGCTCTCTCTGAGTCAAGTAGGACGTGTCGTGCGCGGGGTTGTACGTTGTAGTTGCCAGATGTCTAACGAATAAACATGACAAGTGGAGGAAGAGTTTTATGATTTACTTGGAACCGTCAATTCGACGGGGAAAGGAAGGTTGTGTTTTAATGGTGAATGTTGGGCAGTTTCCCTCGTCCGCCATTGCGAGCCCATACCAGAGACCCCAACGGTCACTCACAGGTATCTTCGGCGCGAGGGGCACCCCATCTTCCCATACTCGTGACCCCTGACGACTGATAGTCATCGCAACAGTGTTTTCACCAAGACGCCAATTGAAAACCGCTGTTTTCAAGGATAGTTTTGATTAAATTTTAAGGGATTTTTTGAAAAAAATCAATAGCATTTTTTTCATCAGGTACGTGATAACTGTAGGTCATTCTTAATATGCCAGTTTAAATTAGTCAGAAAGAATTATCAGAGGAGAAGCACGTTTTCTTACGTCGAAAACGGCGTAATTTTCTAATTTTTGGACGAAATCACACGTGTTTGGCGCTTTTTCAAGATGGCGACCATGTTGTTTTCTCTAGAAGAATCCTGAACAATTTTCTCATAGACCTAGTCTATCATTTTTTCAATGTAAGAGTTTGTTAAATGCTTTCATCCTATTAATGCCACTGTAGGCGAATAGGAAGTGGGTATTTTCGGAAACTCATTTTTATCGTTGATTGCCATAATTGGGTGACTCGATTTTAAAGTCCATAGACGAAGATTCGTCATTTTTTCGATTTTTCAGTAAAATCGACAAGAAATTATAAATATCGCTTCGACTCGGGTAACCTTTATTAGGATTAGCGCCAAATAAAATTGTTTCCCTAAATGAGTGTCAATAAACGGTCCTATTTGGTCTGTTAAAAATATTCCCAGGACCGTAGGTCAATATTTTATTACTATTATAATATGCCATTTTGGACGTTGGTTCCCTTGATTAGCTGATCGCCAACCGTGGGCAAACACGTGTCCCGCCATAACCGGCATGCATTTGGATAGTGGACCTGTGTCGCCACATCACATTAGCATAAATTAGGCCGCCATTTTGATTTGGTGGCGCTGATTCCTCACGTGTTCAAACTATACACGGACTAGTTTTAAATAATTTTTTTGATTATTTATAAATTTTCTTTTTCAAAACGGTTGAAAGAGAGGAAATATTAATAAGCTGTTTCGGAAACGAAATTATAGCACTAATTGTGTGAGATTTTTCTTTCCCGTTGAAACGCCCTCCGGTGTTTGTAATTGCTCTAGCCTACTTTTAGCGCCTTATTTGGGCATGGAGTAGGTAATGAATATGCTAATGTGAGGCGAGACGCAGCCGCTGCTCATTTTTCTATGTACACACCGTTCCACGCATGCTGACACAGACAAGCAGCCACATGCTGTCTGCCGCACATGTTAGCAGTACCGATAATACACCATACACACACCCACCACAGACGAAATAAACACAACCGCTACGACGACAGCCGATTTATACGTCAATCAATGAATCGAAGTGAGCGGTTGATTCGGACGTTTATAAGAATGACTCGGTGATGAACGTGCCATTATAAAAAAAAAAAAAACGTGGAATGTTCATCACAGAAATCATTTTTCAGCGAAATGATATACTATATCATCAATCAGCATAGACTACTGTCAGTCATGTTTTTAATATTTTTCTAAAAAAATAAATGTAACTGTTTTTATTCGCAGTCACACTTAGTCTATCAGTTTGAGAACGAAATTTTCTCACGATAGTTTATTTCTGAAGTTTAAATTTTTTATAAATACAGAAATATTCGCTTTGACAGTTGCGCTATCGCGAAACATTGCTAATACTTGCATGTGTTTTTCGACTTGTGTGAAAATTATTTTTTTTCACTCAGGTCGATTTACATTATACTATTATCTTAGCTTAGCATAGCATGTCATAATTGTATCTGGCATTTTGTATGTACAATTTCGACCTACAGTTTTCACTATACCATTATGCATGCGTGTGAATAAGTGAAAACATTTTATGTCAAATATAGACCTACAGCTTTCACTAAAATAAATATATACGTTTGTGAACTAGTGCACAGCATTTAGGCGCAACCTCAGCGACGCATTTTCAACTATATCTGCAACCCCTGTGTCTCGCAGCATGCGACATAGCATGAAAATTTTCTACAGTCTACATTTCTAAGATTCAGCATATTACAGACATTTTTTCATCTGGTCTAGACGGCAACGTACAACCCCGACGGCAACGTACAACCAATCCGCGCACGGCACGTCAAAATAGTTGGTATGTGTTAATATGACATACCATTTTAAACACGTTTGAGATAGACACAGAGCCAATAGGCCAGCTATCTCAAATGTTTCAATAGTTAGATAATTTACAAAACAACATTTCATAATGTCGAAGCAACACGACAGTGAAGGCTTCATGTCTACGCCCCTAAAAGGTGCGGGTGCTCGACCTAAAGATAATTATCATCAAGACAGTGAGGACAATGAGGTTCGATTCCGAGAGGCAGACAAAGAGTATCAACGCCTTAAAGCAGATTTCGCTCGAATTGCTCGAGCTAGACGAATGAGTCCTCATTCTAGGAGCGATTACTCAAGGAGCCCTTCACCACTCGGAGGGCAGTCTCAGAGACGTTCAACGAACTTACCCAAGTTCAGAATCGCTACGTTCTATGCTACGGATGTTGTACTCTGTTTCAACCAAATAGAGACTCAGTTTGCTCTTCACCAGATCAACGATGATGACGAGAGGTACAGCTTAACCTGCGCTGCACTTTCGGGCGAGGTCGCATCAGATGTGAGGGACGTGCTACTTCAGCCTTTTAGATCTCATAAATACGAAAGCCTGAAAGCGATTTTGATAGAGCGACGAGGTTTGACCACACCTGAAAGGGTTAATAAAGCGATCTCGGGTGAAGGAATTGGTACAGACATTCCCTCACGTTTCCTGCGGCGTCTACAAAAGACAGCAGGTTTTGGCACGAAAGCCGTGGTGGGGAAGGCAGTCATACGCCAAGCGTTCATCCGGCAGATGCCCGCTTCAATCAGAGCTCATTTGGCGACTCAACCAGACAGTGCCACCCTCGAAAGTTTGGCCGTTTTGGCAGACCGGGCACTGGCCGTTGAAGAGGACGTCGAAGAGTGTAAGCCGGGGGTTGCGGAAATAAATGTAGAGGAAACCACCAAGTTAGTTGGTTTGTTGGAGGATTTGTCTAGGCGAATTAAAAAACTAGAAACCGTGACTACATCAGAGAAGAAAAGAAATAAAGGACGTGGACGAGTAAATAAAAACTATACTCCTGCGCCTAAATTTTTCCTAATGTTCAGGCCTCAGGTTTTGTTAATAACCAACCTAGTCATTATAGAAATGACCAGAATAATGCTCGCCCTTTCGTTCCGCTGCCGAATGCACAGGCCACTGAGTTTGTTAACAAACCAAATAATTGTACTAATGCACTGAAAAATAATCATCCGCACGCACCGCCGCCGCAAACGACGCAAAATAATGTCGCGCAACCGACCGACACAGCCACTGCACAGGTTTGCTACTACCACCAAACTTATGGTGAAAAGGCGCGCTTGTGCAGTGAACCCTGTTCGTACTATGTGACATTAGGTCAGCGCGAAGTAGCGAATATTGCGTTATCTCTTTCTAAGTTATTATATGTCGCAGATAAAGGACATAAATGCATATACTTGATTGACACGGGCGCAGCTGTCAGTGTTTTGCCGAAATCTTGCGCTAGCGGGATTTCGGACGCTGACAGTCTCCCCCTTGTGGCAGCTAATAACAGTACTATACATACTTACGGCAACTGTAAACGCGTCGTCGATGTCGGCTTAAAGCGCGAATATCCGTGGACGTTCATAGTGGCAGATGTGCAGCAACCCATAATCAGGGCTGATTTTTTAATCCACTATAATTTGCTCGTAGACTTGAGAAGCCGATGTCTCCGGGACATGCGAACAGGTCTAGCTATTGCCGCTTCACTGTCATCAATTAAACCACTGTCATTGAACAGAGTAGACACTGTTCAGAATGAGTACACCAAACTACTCGGCCAGTTCCCGGAACTGACTCGCCCTACGACAAAGGGTGAGACCGTGAAACACGGTATAACACATAAAAAAGTGACTAAAGGACACCCAGTGTTTGCGCGACCGCGACGATTAGCACCCGATAAGCTTGTTATCGCAAAACGCGAGTTCGATGAGATGAGAAAACTAGGGGTCATTGAACCTAGCGACAGCGAGTGGTCTTCAGCGCTTCACATGGTGCCAAAGAAAAACGGCGATTGGAGACCATGTGGGGACTACCGTAGTTTAAACGCACAGACTGTACCCGACCGTTATCCGATTCCTCATATACAAGATTTCACGCAGCGTTTAGCCGGATCGAAGATTTTTTCGAAGATCGACTTGGTCAGAGCTTATTACCAAATTCCGGTGGAACCGTCCGATGTACATAAGATTGCCGTTACTACACCTTTTGGCTTATTTAATTTCGCTAGAACACCGTTTGGTCTACGAAATTCCGGTCAAACGTTTCAGCGTTTTATAGACCACATTACACGCGGACTTGATTTTGTTTTTGTCTATTTGGATGACCTACTGGTACCAGCCCAGATCATAAAACGCATAAGAAACATCTACGAATTCTTTTCGCCCGACTATCCGAATATGGAATTATAATTGGTCCTGAAAAGTGTCAGTTCGGTACAACTGAATTAAGTTTTCTAGGCCATCACGTTTGTGCCGAAGGAATTTCGCAGTTAACCAGCGCCGTTGACGCGATTGTTAATTTTGTTAAGCCCGAAAAGCAACGAGTAGATATCTGGGAATGGTGAATTACTACCACCGTTTCATACCGCATTGCGCTGCGAAGTTGACACCACTTAATAATTTACTGACAGCTGCCAACGAAGGACATACAAGACTGTCACCGAAGTCAAATTTCGATTTGAAGTGGAATAAAAATGCAGAGTCAGCATTTTCTGAGTCAAAACAAATATTGGCAAACGCTACTCTTCTGGTACACCCAGATTCTACGGCTCAGATCAACATCACGTGCGACGCTAGTGATGTCGCCGTCGGTGGCGTGTTGCCGCAATTTTTAAATGGTATGTGGCAGCCACTTTCGTTTTTCAGCAAAAAGCTGAACCCAGCAGAGACACGTTACAGCGCGTTCGATCGTGAGTTTTTGGCGGTATACGCCACAATTAAACACTTTAGACACACTTTAGAAGGACGAAATTTCTTCGTTAATACTGATCATAAACCGTTGGCATTCGTAATGTCATCCGTGACTGAACATGCGTCCCTACGACAAACACGTCATTTAGCTTTCATCGCTGAATTCACCACCGATATTAGATATGTAAAAGGCGAGACAAATTTCGTCGCTGATGCGCTGTCACAACCATCAGTGTCTGCGATACATAATGGACCAGTGATAGACTATAAGGAGTTAAGTCTCGACCAAGCTAAAGACGCGGAATTCACGCGATTGAGACACTCGACTACATCCACTATGAATTTCAAACTACTCAAATCGTTCGATAATCAATTGATCTGGTGTGATGTGTCCACTGGACACAACCGGCCGTACCTTACCGCGAAATTTCCCCCGAAAAGTTTTTTCAAACTTCCACGGTTTAGGCCACCCATCGCATAGAGCTACCAAACCTTTGATTAATACCAGATTTGTTTGGCATGGCATGAATATATCGACATTGCTAGATGGTGTCGTACCCTTAAGGGTTGTCAGACTGCCAAAGTTTCACGTCACAACACCCCAGTTTACGGAAAGTTCACTGAACCTACCAAGCGATTTGATCATGTACACATAGATATTGTCGGACCTTTACCCTATGCTAATGGCTTTAGATATCTACTGACTTGCGTCGACCGTTTTACAAGTTGGCCCGAAGCCATACCTAATGTAGCTATTAGAGCCGAAACGGTCGCCGATGCTTTCTTCAGCGGGTGGATAGCACGTTATGGTACTTCAGCCACTATCACCACTGATAGGGGCGCTCAATTCGAGTCCAAATTGTGGGATAGTTTATGTAATCAATTCGGGATTATACGGAATCGTACCACGAGTTATCACCCCCAGTTGAATAGCATGGTCGAACGTTTCCACCGTCAATTGAAAGCCGCCATTATGGCGCACGAGTCACCGAACCCATGGACTATCACGTTACCCGCTGTACTTTTAGGAGCTCGTTCCGCAGTTAAAGAGAGACTAGGCAGGTCGGCTGCCGAGATGATATACGGGACAACCCTTAGACTCCCATGAGAGTTTACGAAACAGTACACCGTCGACGCTAAAACTGATTTGGAGAGCTATTCAGACAAGCTACGCGTGGCCATGTCGCGTCTCCGTCTATGTCCACCACGTGACACACAACAACACAACATTTTCCGATTCAAGGAAATAGCTACATGCACACATGTATTCTTGCGCCGAATCGTAATTGCGCCGCCTCTGACCGCCCCTTACGACGAACCATATAAGGTCGTCGCGAGGGGTGGCAGAGTAATGAAAATCCTAGTGAAAGTCAAGGTTGAGACGGTCTCTTTAGATCGCGTTAAACCCGCACATCTCGAGTGCGAGTCTATGACAGGTACGACAATACAGCGTAAAACGCCAAACAAACCACAGAGCTCGAAAGCTACCAGGACATCTAGTAGGAATCCACAGGGTCCACCTAGACCTGGTAGTGCGGACACTCCAACGTCCAACGGGACGAGTGTTAAAACGAAAAAGTCGACGGCAGTCAGAAGCAGTAAAAAATTGGCCACAGTCCCAAAGCAACTAGATGTTAAAGTCAACTTCTCTAACAGAGACAATACTCATATAGCGCCGCATTCGCGAGCCCCCACCGTATCCCGCGCTAACGGGAACGGCGGTGGTTTACGAACGTATTCCCGCATACCTTTACAGCTACGGGGTAAAACCCCGAGTGCTGCTGACGCCGTAATCGACTCGACCAAAAGCAACCGTTCAAATATCGCTAATCGCGACAAAATTTTGACCGACACAACAGTGCGAAAAACTAGAGTCGGACGAATAATCCAGACTCCTGCCCGGTTCGTGCAGATGGTTCACGCCATAGTGGCGCCTAACGACATCTATGGCTGGCCCAACCGCATGCACCAAATTAATAATGTTTTTAAATTGTAAATGAATATGCCAGGCCTGGCAGCATTGTGTGAAGATATATAAAATGTAAATACATTTTTCAGCAATTTAATTGCTAAAATACGAATAGAAATTTATATTAAATAAATGAAGCGGTTGGTCGCAGTTTGCAGCATATGAATACATACATAAAGGACAGTTGGTGTTAAGAGGATGGGACAATTTCATTTATAATGCTGCGACGTCAACCACCCACGCTGTAACCACACACGCTATAATTTTTTAAACTATGCTTAGCTATAATAGGTTACATATTATTACAACCCCCGCTACTTGCACGAAGCAGTCTCCTACACGTCAGTTGGGTCCTACGTTATCACTAACCCAGGGGTAATGTAGGATCCTTACTTCGTTAAGTTTATGTGGCAGTTATCCCTGGCTTCCCGGACGCGAGAAGCTGTGGACGACTGCCTCGTTTCGGTACTTTGGTGCCGGGCGCACAGGGGCCGGAACCCATGCGGTCTTGGTACTTTTCCCGCACTTCAGACGTTACGCTCGGCGACTACGGACGTGCCGTAGGTCGCTCTCTCTGAGTCAAGTAGGACGTGTCGTGCGCGGGGTTGTACGTTGTAGTTGCCAGATGTCTAACGAATAAACATGACAAGTGGAGGAAGAGTTTTATGATTTACTTGGAACCGTCGATTCGACGGGGAAAGGAAGTTTGTGTTATAATGGTGAATGTTGGGCAGTTTCCCTCGTCCGCCATTGCGAGCCCATACTAGAGACCCGAACAGTCACTCACAGGTATCTTCGGCGCGAGGGGCACCCCATCTTCCCATAAATGCACGTAAATGATGAGATTTCCGTTTGCAAATTCATCAATAATTTGCTACAAGAACTAGGTATGCCATGGTAGCATTTGTATGGTAGAAAACAAAAATCTACATAGTCCATTTCTCATTTTGAAATGACGAAGAAAGTTTCCTTCCCTCGGTAGAAGTATAGACATGGTAGTGACTGTCACCGCATAAACACATTCCAATTTCACGTGGGTCAAGCTATCTAAATACAAATTCCCAGTGAAATTGTTTTAGCGTTCATAGGCATGTAGGCCAAGTCGGAAGTCGTATTTACCACTAATACTTGTCATTATGTTTAGCCTACAGTTCCATTTACAGTTGATGTGATTATTCATTACATCTTTCTGTGAGACTAACATTTCATTCAAATGCGGGATAAAGGGTTTTATGATAATATAATATTTTTACCTTCACGACAGGCCCCATGAAACCCAGACATTGACTACAACCAGTCGTGTCGTCACAAATAACATTTTCTACACAATGTTCACACAACATTAATAGAAAAACGCATTTATAGAAGCAATTTGAGTAATAATCTTACAACTGACACTGGTATATCGCATTCAAAGTCACTAAAACCATGTATCTTGTTGTACTTCACATAAATATTCACAAACAACTTATAATTGTAAAAGATCACCATTGCCGCTTAAACACGCCTGAATTAATTTAAAGAAGTCAGATAATCCCGAACAGTTCTCGACATGAATATATAAATTGTTATTATAATTAATAACTACACGATTTATATAAAATTATCTAATGGTAAAACCCACCTCTTTACTTGTATAAATACAATTAATATTGTGATCATTACATTACCTTTTACTTTTAAAGTTGTGACCGTCTTGGTGTTTGTATGATCTGGTTCCTCATCTTCATCCGTTTTTCCACCCACTGTCCTAATCGCTACAACCCGTATATTATACTCTGTATTCGGTTTCAGGTTTACTATTGTGGTCTGAGGTGATTCATCAGGATCATATGGTATGATAGCTCCTGTTGTCCAGGTTGTGGATCCGCTCTGTTTGTATTGTATGTGATAACTGTAATACTGATAAACGTCAGCACTAAAATCGTTTTGCAGCTGTTGCCACTTCACAGTAACAGACGACGTAGTTATATTTGTGTCTGTGAATCCACTCGACCTGATCTCAGGCTGATCTAAAAAAACACACAACATATTCTCGGTAACATATAACGACACGTGTACGGTTTATATAAAATATAATGACACCACATGTATATTTAAACTCCCGCTTTTAAGGGAGTTTGGTTGTGCTGCCCTATGGAAAGTATTAGTCATAATATTTAAAACATATTCATAGAGAGTTCGTTTATCTGCTAATATATACAAAATACTGTGCATATTCAGTAGGTATATTGACCAGTAGTTCTATTGAATAAACAACATCTCACCCAATACAGTATCACATTTCTCTCCTACAACCCATCCAACACAAGGACTACACGTTCCATCCTCATGGTCACACTTTCCTGAATCAGGACAATAACTACTACAATCTTCGTCACAGTTCACACCGTATTCACCAGCATCACATTCTGTAAGTATAGTGAAACAAAAGATGAGTTACTATCATGAGTTATTAGCATAATACCGTTATTCTTTGTCTAATACAGACCATTTGATGACACATGGACTAATTATTTTTGTTAATGATTATCTGGTAGCTTAGGTTATTTTTTAGCAAATAGTACAGGGGCATATGTTCATATTTAGGGTCATGTTTGCAAACTTTGTTAGTTTATGTTGCACACTTTTTTGTGAACATAGGGTATACTGACATGGAAAAATCTTGGTGCCAATTTTTAAGTACATTTTTTGTGTGTTTTTCGTGGGAATTACGAAATGACTACAATACAGTAGAACAAAAATATCAATTTTCAAATTCGTGTTGAAGTATGTCATATAGCACATTAAAACGTCCACTGAGACCCATAGAGTACTTCTTGCACAAAATTATCTTGTTTATTACCTTACATAAACTTTCATACCGGGACTGATCGGTATGAAATAACAGATTGATTGATTGATTGATCAATCGATCGATCGATCGATCGATCGATCGATCGATCGATCTGATTGATTGATTGATTGATTGATTGATTGATTGATTGATTGATTGATTGATTGATTGATTGATTGATTGATTGATTGATTGATTGATTGATTGATTGATTGATTGATTGATTGATTGATTGATTGATTGATTGATTGATTGATTGATTGATTGATTGTAGATTCTCTCAATCGTGACCAAACATAATATAAAATGTTTCTAGTGTTATATAAATATCACAAATAAATAACAGTCGATTTCATATTTCAAAATGTCGTTGATATTAGTCTTTTTTCATAGTTATGTATCCCACCACATGGCACGGTACGTCTCCTCAATTGTGGGAGAGCGTCTTCGACATTGAGGCAGCACCTGTGTGTAGTGGGGAGTGACTCACCTTGACGACACTCGTCTGGATAATATCCCATGCAATTGGAACATTCATCTTCGTTTTTGCAGTCGTTGTCTTGACAATTGGCACATATTGTGTCTGAAATAATAACGCATAACATACTCGCACACACGATATATATATATGATTATAATGAATATAGAATCCATGTGGGCTGTCTCTTTCAAAATTGTGATGTTTGTGTCTGTCATTTTGCAGGGAATACCAATACTTTTTTGTAAATATATGATAACGTTAAACAGTAATTGAGAAAAAAGTAATGTAGATATATTGTAGCCGGAGTGCGGCTGATTTTATGGATGTTGTGGATTAAAATGCGGTGTATATTAGATTAATATCCTCACAAAGGTAATTGCAAGTGAATATAATGCATACTATTGAGATAATAATCCGAAGATAATAATAAAAAGAAAAATGTAGTTTGTTTGTATACTGTATATCTACAGCTATAGCGAGCGAGTTCGCATGATGCTCTTCTGTCAGAAATGGTTCTATTTGTATATTTATTTCAAATGATCACAGTTCTTCTAAAGAAATGTCTGTATAAATCAAATGTATGTATAAATCAAATATTTACATTTTATGATTATAACTATATACACCGATATGAAGGACACACAACTAATTAAAAAGAAACTGGACTAAGCATATATATGAACTAAACGTCGTACGCCCAATATCGCGAACCACGTTTTCTGCCATTTAAAAAAGAACTATTGCTGACTAATATTGTATTTTTTTAACTTTATTCAATTTTGGAAGTTATGCGGCGACTATTTCTGACATTTTTCTCGCTAAGAAATGCTTTACAGCGCCAGATCCTTTATCCATCATGTATGATGAGAGGTGCAAGTCATTCGTGGTGGACGATATTACTTGGAATTTGAGAATATTGGTATGCATAACAAAGAAAGGATTTTTTTAAATAAATAAAAAAGTAATTATAGCTGGGGAACGCCGCACATTCTAGTTAGTTAAATAAAAGTAAAAAAAAAACAGAAAATTTGTCCTAAATGGCAAAAAACGTGGTTCGCGTTATTGGGCGTACGACCTATAGTCAAATAATACATGACCAAAGAACAATAAACATGTACCTAATAATGTGCCGAATGTTTTGACGTCTGTTTTGTCGGCAGTCTCCTCATCCGTTTGCTTCTCTTTACTTCTAACTCCTAATATCCTGACTTGGTATTCTGTATGTGAAGTCAGCTCATCTATCGTGGCTTGTGGTGGATTATCATTGGGATTATATGGCACTACAGGTCCACTGATCCAGTCATCGTCGTCCTTCTTTCTGTACTTTGAATTATAACTGTAATACTTGTAGAGGTCTACATCTGGAGGCGTGTCGTACATGTGCCTCCATTTCACATCTAGAGAATGCTTATATCCGTTTATTAACTCAAGGCCAGAAGATGGCATACGAGTTTCGACTGGAAAATAAATTTTAACATTATTTTAGAAGCTTAATAATCCAGTCCCCGTTTATTACAATAATTATTGTTCAATTAAACCCAAAAAAATCGAAACACAATTTGAAATTATGCCCCTTGGCTGTGAATTAGGCCTACCTAAAACACTATGTATACATAGAATGGAACAAATACCGAGGGAGATTGTGTTCAAATGGATTTACCAGCATTCTACTGCGTTAATGAACAATCATCAAAGCACCAGCCCTCTGACTCGCAGTACATAAAATGACAAAAATCCAGAGCACTGTGTCCCACCAAAAATAATGTTCCAGTGATCCAGAGCCCGATCCGTTTGACCCTCCGGTACTTAAAAAGTTGTTACACACAGTCCCTGTGCTGCTCGAGTACCCAATGTGTCAGTACTGCCTATCCCCATCCGAATTACTCTCCAGTACTAAATGTCTCAGATCATAACACATGTGACCATACCGTAATTTTTGTGTCAGTACTCATGTACAATATTTATATACACTAAAACTTTGTGTTAGATGAGTCTCTAAATTTGTTCTACTTTTTAAATTTGTCCGCAGACCTATTTTTACATTTGTTGCCATTTTTACATATGCCTATGCCCAGTTTTTTTAATTTTGATGACATTTGTTTTATTTTACCATATTAGTCCAGTAGAAATTGACATGGACCAGGATATTTTCCTTCACAGCCATGTTTTTAGTTTACTGCTAGATATGAACCTGGATATGGTGTAAAATAAATCGCACTGATTCGCAGATTGGGAAATATGTTTTTCATCATGATTTGCATTAATTAGCATATTAACTAGACGTCGTACGTCACAAAAAATCAAGTAATACCTCATTTTGACTAATTCGAGGGCGCATGTGGTTTCATAATTTAGAGGGCATATCAAGGGTGAATTGGATTAACTGAACATCCTGCAGCTATGGTGACAGTCCGTAAAGTTGGCTAGTACTCACAGAGTTTGAGAACATCACTGCACCTGCACAAGTATGCAGGATTGCACGTCGATCACACCATTTGAAGAGATTGGAAAACCCATTTTAGGAAATAAATCCGGCTTTAGGCCACCTTTGTGCACATATAGGATAACCTGGGCTAGGAGAAGCTCCTGAGGATGGTGAGATGATTGAGATGACACTATCCTCCAGACACGGGATTCGAAATTCGAGCCCTGGCGGTCTGAGGCTGAGCACACTACCTCTCTGTCACGGAGGCTCCCCACAATACTGACTTTTACACGTGGATGAGGAAGAAACATTTTTTGTTTCTTTCAAACCGCCGAGACCGGGAACCGAACCCCAAGCTCTGGCGTGAAAGACAGCGGTGCTAGCCACTACCCTACGGCCCCCGCCCCCCCCCCCCATTTGAGGAGGCAGCAGGGATGGTTTGTGGATGCAAGGAAAATCAAGGATGAATTAGTTTCATTTGAAGAAATGAAGGTGGAAGACTGGATTAAGATAAGTACTGATATTTTGTCGAATAGAGGGGTGGCTGTACCAAGCCATCCATTTTCAGGGGATGTATGATTCGACCTGGGAACAAGGCAGCTCTCCTACCACTATCACTAACATAGCCCCTGAATTAAAAGTGTCTAACAGTGGTGGTGTTGATGGTCAGAACTGGGCCAGCATAAATTTTCAAGAGCTACACAGATCAGGTGTGTCCGCCACAGATAACGTCACGGCTGTAGCCTGTAGTTGAGTGGACATGATGTGGTATGTGTTAACATGTATTATAATCTAAAAGACGGAGCAGAGGAAAAGGCACCTGGCAAAGAGTACAGTCATTAACAGAGCTACAAAATATAATTATTTCTTACCCGTAGTTTGGTAAGAACAATTGGAAACTCTTCTTTCAAGACAACTTATCTGGCTACATAACTTAAAAGTTTTTTGTTATTGTTTGTATTCTATATTTTATTATCTATAGTATAACTATGTATCCATTTTTGTGGGCTACTTAAGTAATCATAGCATATGCAAGCCTATAAAATGTTCAATTTACCTATTTCACGATCACACATATCTCCTATTCCCCAGGTTGTACAGGTACACTCTCCATCTTTATGATCACAAATTTCATCCACACAGAATTCACCACATTCTTCCTCACAGTTCACCCCATATGTTCTGGCGTCGCACACTATGGACGTGGAGATAAGCAATAACATTAAAACATTTCGAAAAATACTATTTCAAAAATGTCAACAAATCCTTTTATTTTCCCCATTTATGATGCACAAACCATGATGGTATGTTAAAAGAGCTGAAGTTTTATATTTATATTACAACATAAAATAAAAGTCTAACAGTTTGTGATATATCTTCACGTGTCTCATGGTTCTACGACAACATTACATATGTAGAGCCAAGATATGCGTGAAGATATATCATAAGCTGTTCAACTTTTATTTTACATCGTAGAT
Source organism: Flabesymbios commensalis (assembly GCA_964017125.1). Lineage (NCBI taxonomy): Eukaryota > Metazoa > Annelida > Polychaeta > Terebellida > Flabelligeridae > Flabesymbios > Flabesymbios commensalis. Next base: position 22,770 of record CAXHKU010000839.1, on the reverse strand, counting down.
ATTTAGAGTAGCAAAATCAAGCATAATACAGTCTAACAAATTACATCTACCTACCCTAATTTTAGATAAAATATAAATATAAACAGCATAATAGTCAGGTTGCTTGTATTAGGTGGCTACTGCGTTCCATTTTCCAACTCTAGTTTTTTTGTTATTTTGTAAGTTTATATGTTATTAAAGCAAATACACTTTGTTGCCAACCTTGTATTTTTTATGTTTTCAGATGGAAAACAATTTGTCGATTTTTGATAGAAAAAGCTTCATGACTTATCACAGATTTGGATCAGAGTTTCCTGGGAGATTTTTTTTTTTTTGGGGGGGGGGGGGGGTGGCCATTTTTAAGGGGGGGGGGAAGGAGACTCCCCCATTAAAGGGGCCTTCGGAAAGCCATCTGGATATAAACTTAGGGGGTTATAATGCATTAAAAATGGAATTGTGACGTTTTTTATATGTCTTAAGCTTCAACGTAGCTGTCAATTTGATGTCCACTCCCATAACATATAATGTGTAGTTAGATAAGAAAATTAGTCGCCTTTACGTAAGTTCCTGTTCAATCCATATCTTAGAAACCAGACATCCCATGGGACCATCTCTTCAAAAAAACCTAAACCGGCTTTATTAAAAACTAGAAAAAGTTGTCGGAAACGAACACGAAAGCAGCCCTCCGTTATCGCCAGTCGGCCATTAAATTTTGTATAGATTAGCAAACTTTGTCAAGGATTAGTTTATATTACCGCTTTTAGCTATTTTGCAAGATTACGGAGATAATGAGAAAAAAACAATTAAAAATTACCGCGATTCGGCCATTTAGGATTTTATGTCTGTGAAATTGTTCATGGGTTATTCTTGTGTGAATCCCTCCATTTTGTTTTACATGCATGATCCAGCTATATTGCTTCGTTTTTTGAGCTGCGAAAATATTGCAAAATTACTCAAATTCAAAATGGCCGCTAGACCGCCACTTTAAAATTGTTTGTTCCGAAAAGCTAGTATTTCTATGTTAGTTAGTCCTAGTAATTGAAGGGTTGAATATATGGTGATCAACATGTCACCAAAAATCCCCCGGTGTTATTTGATGGCTATGTGAAGTATGAGGAAGTATAAGCTCAGCATGAGTTCATAGATCAGCTATCATGCAAGATTTCCGAGATAATGAGAAAAATAGCCGACTGGCGGCCATTTTAAATTATATTAGTGCGATATGTGTCATGGGTTATCCTTGTGTGAAACATTTTATGGAAATTTGTTCCTGAAACGCGCTATTAAATGAGCATTTCTTCGTTAGTGGCTATAGTAATTGAAGTGTTGATGATATGGAGATCAAAATTTCACCAAAACAATTCCCCAGTGGTGTGTCATGGCTATGTGAAGTATGAGAAAGCAGAAGTTGATAGATTAGTAGGTATTTTGAAACCAAATAACTACGGCAGTGGCGGAGGCGGCGGTGGCGTACCCTGTGGAATAAGCAATCCGCCTCGGCGAGGGTAGCTACGGCGAGGGCTGCTAAATTGATACCAGTACTTAAAATAATGTATTTATCATTAATGGCGATAAATTTGTACCCAGCTGTGCAATAGCTATAGAATGTTTTTATTATATCTCCCTTCTGTACACAGAGGTGGAGACATATTGCTTTACTTCTGTCAGCACAGTCTGTCACATTCTGTGCTGTGAGTCTCCCATTCATTTCTCTCCAGTGATTTCTATTGTGCAGGCAGTCAACACGAGAAGTTGACCCAATGCTGGGCTAATTTTGGCTCCCGTCTACGATGCTGACCCAACATTAGCCCAGTATTGGGTTACAGTGACGTGTTTGGCGCCACGCTGAACGTGGGCCAGTGTTACAGATGGCGAGCCAACATTAACCCAGCTTTGGTTCAAAGCATCGTGCCCGTACTATACCGCCAGCATGAAGTACTGACTAGGGCTGAATGGATACTGCTCAGCACCGGCGACGCTGGCCCAACATTGGGTCGGTGTCGGCTTGTAATCGCCGAAGGCAGTAAGCAATACCAGACCAGCTGCTATTCCTAGCAAACACAAAACATTTGTACAACATTTGTACAACGCCGGCGCTAAGTTTTCGACGTTGGTCCAACATTGTACAAATGTTATACAAGTGTTTTGTGTTTACTGGGTTGAACGCAGCCCAGCAAACACGAGGCGTTGAACCAGTGCTGGTTTGATGCTGGGCCAGCGTCGAAGACGGTGGGCCAAAATTGGACCAGCATTGAGTCAACATTGTGTTTGAGTTTGAGTTTGAGTGTTGACAAGTGTTTCGCACCAAAAACAGAATAATACATCCCGCCTAATACATAGTCTCTACTGTCCATATAAGTCATTTAATAATATTAGATCTAGTTACAAAAGCCATTGACACTACATTTATACACTGTTTGCACGATTTTGCGCATAAGCAGGACTCCCAACTGAAAAGTTTAGTTTTAATCACTATGTGGCGTGTTGTAATAGAAGTGTGACAGGACTCCAAACTAAATAGTTCAGCTTTCAGTCACTGTAGTGTGTGGCGTGTTGCTTTCGGGAAAGGTGTATTAGCTGTCAACCTTTATGGTTATGCTGCTGGACGGGGAGACATCTTCAGTTTTTTTCACAAAAAAACTACAGCCTTCTAATTTATTTATTTATTTATTTAGATTCATGTACAAGAGTACTATGTACGACAAAACCATAAGTACACGCTAAACTCCACGCGCAGCGTTCGTTAATATTTAAATCGGCTAATTTGGAAAAATAGAGGTTATTAATATACTAGACGTACTAGTTTGTGTTTTTGTTAGTCAAAATGGCCACCAGCACTTAGTCAGAATAAATAAATATTCCAAATTAGTGGATTTTACCACAATTTTTGTGTTGTGTTGACAAGTGTTTCGCACCAAAAACAGAATAATACATCCCGCCTAATACATAGTCTCTACTGTCCATATAAGTCATTTAATAATATTAGATCTAGTTACAAAAGCCATTGACACTACATTTATACACTGTTTGCACGATTTTGCGCATAAGCAGGACTCCCAACTGAAAAGTTTAGTTTTAATCACTATGTGGCGTGTTGTAATAGAAGTGTGACAGGACTCCAAACTAAATAGTTCAGCTTTCAGTCACTGTAGTGTGTGGCGTGTTGCTTTCGGGAAAGGTGTATTAGCTGTCAACCTTTATGGTTATGCTGCTGGACGGGGAGACATCTTCAGTTTTTTTCACAAAAAAACTACAGCCTTCTAATTTATTTATTTATTTATTTAGATTCATGTACAAGAGTACTATGTACGACAAAACCATAAGTACACGCTAAACTCCACGCGCAGCGTTCGTTAATATTTAAATCGGCTAATTTGGAAAAATAGAGGTTATTAATATACTAGACGTACTAGTTTGTGTTTTTGTTAGTCAAAATGGCCACCAGCACTTAGTCAGAATAAATAAATATTCCAAATTAGTGGATTTTACCACAATTTTTTTAAGTAGAGACATGATTTAAAAGCATAATTATAACATGTTTATACCCCCTTTGAAATGTGAACCACCTCCACAGCATAAAACTTACAAAATGGCCGTCACCTAAAAATGAGTTATTTTAACAAGACTGCAAACACGTTTAATTATATTTATGCTATCACAAATGCTGCTCCGCCTTAGTGGATATGTTCATAGACCTCTAGATGTCTATGATATGTTGAGCTCAATCCCAGCCCTCATTTATCTAAAGTTTCACTTTGGAATTGTAATGTTAGAGGATTAAACACAGAAAAACTACAAGCTATAACTGCGGATGTCCCAAAGGTTTACGATTTACTCGCTATATGCGAAACGTTTTTGACCGAAAATTCTAGATGTGTTTTAAAACTAGAACGTTATGTACCGATATTTAGGAAGGATGGAGCGGACGGTTGGGATGGTGTCCCTTCAGAGTGTGTTTTATACCGATCTTTGCAGGACGTTGGGTCTCGGTTTTAAATAAAAACCTCTTAGATTATTTTAGTATTAGACTGTCTACTGTACTGTATCCCAGATAATAAAAATGAATGGGGCGTTATGCCACCTTTGTGCACATATAGGCTAAACTGGGCTAGGAAACCCTCCTGAGGTGAACGAGATGACACTGCCCTCCAGACACAGGATTCGAAATTCGAACCCTGACGGTCTGATGCCGAGCTCGCTACCTCTCGGTCCCGGTCCCCACAATATTGAATATTTACGAGTGAGCAGGGACGAAACAATTGGTTTCTTTGAAACTTGAATGCTAGAGCGGGGTTTGAATCCGCTATCTCCGACTTTCCAAGCAGGCCGGCAGCTTTAAAAACTGCACCAGGTCCCCCGCGCTGTATCCTAGCTAGAGAACGTTCCAGTCAAAGAACATAATTGATGGACACGAGGCGTTGAACCAACGTTGGCATAATGTTGAGCAAATGTATGCTTATAATGAATTAGTAATACATTTGAAATTTGTGTGACATAGAAAATGTTGATTTTGTTCAATCACAGACGTATTTCAGCTTTTACAGCTGAGTAACCCAGTAAACATCAGACGTTGAATCGATGCTGGTTCATTGTCTGCAACGCTGGCTCAATAATGTACCACGATTAGTTATGAATGTTAGCATGGGAATCATTGAATTTATGTTCCTTTAATGGCGCAATGTTGTAGAAGTTGGTTCATAATTGAACCAGTTTTGAGGTTTGTTGTAAAATGATTAGAATAGTTGACAGGCCTACAGCACCATTTCATTCATTCATTCATTCATTCATTCATTCATTCATTCATTCATTCATTTGATGAACTGATATATTTCGATATTTTATGGTTTATGTAATTCGGTGTGATAGTGTAGTACAGTGCAGTACAGAACATTTCACAGTCTGCAAAATCAGTCCAAGTTCTTGTTCATCTTGACCGTGGGAGTGGGGCTGAGCTGTGGGGTCTAGTGTGGACTCATGTTTCAATTTATGCGGGATGCTTGTACTCTATATATGGCCTATTACCTGGAACACCTTAAATAAATTGTTGTCAATTCCCAGCAAACACGACAAGTTCAAACAATGCTGTTTTAATGTTGGTCCAACGTCTGAGACGCTGGCCCAACATTAAAACATCATTGTTTCAAAGTGCAGTGTTTGCTGGGTAATTACCCCACGCGCATAACAGGCGTTAACCTATTAAATGTTGGGCCAGCATCGGAGATAGTGGTAAGCAAAGGAAAATGTCAACTTGAGACCACCATTGATTTTGAGCTTCCAGGATTCAAATATGCTGGTATCCCGCCTGGACACATAACATTGGCTTACACTAGAGATTGAGCCAAACGTTGTTTCAGCATTGTAGCTGTTAGGCCATCATTAAGCAAGATAATTGGTTCAACGTCTGTAATTTAGCCTTAAATGGCCCTCTAGTCAAATGAACTCGTCACTAACTGTCTCCCTACTATAAAATGCTGGTTTAATGTTGGTCTCAAGTCTATGATGCTGGATCAACATTAAGCCACCATGGGATAAACGTCTCGTATTTACTTGTATTGAAGAGGATATTGGAGATTCAAAACGTTCAACCAATGCTGGCTAAAAATTATGTTGAACCAGCGTCGCAGCATTGGGTAGATGTTTCTTTTTTGTATCAATAAATCAAATGTAGGCCTACAGATAACAGTTTCCATGAGCTTATTGACATAACGTTACAGCTGTTGTATATCTATATACATTTTAAGGATAATGACATTTCACAATCAGATGATCATAGCTATGGCAGCTTTTTAAATAACAACGATTAGATAATAATTTCATTTTATTTCAGATTTAATTCTCATTTAAATAATATAATGCACCTAAACAAAAATGACAACCATATTATTTTCTTAATCTTCATGATATTTTCAGTGACAGATGAGCCTGTTTAATTATTTTGGGCCATCCAATTTGGAATGTACGATGAAAATATATGATTTCTAACAGCAAACATATAAGTCTCTCTATATGTACTTTATAATAATATTATGTATGCTTAGCTATATGTGCGATTTTTATCTGCTCTTTTCTGCTGCTTGAGTGAGAGCTATTCGGGACACTTTCATCCAGGTGTTTGTCGCTAACACACAGTATTTTGTGCCTCAAGCCATCTTAGATTTTTCACCCAACTTTAGAATACCAGTATATTTCCTGTGTGCAGTGTATAACTGTGCACTTATATTCGTTTGAGAACCACATACTGGTAATAACACAACAGTTTCTAGCTCTCTACGAAGGGGTACAACAACAAACCCGAGCGGCCTATCAGAAAAGTTTGTTGGTTGTCACAGCTACAAGCTAATTTAATAATTTTGAGTTACCACTTTATCACAGAGGACCCCGGGACATACATATGGACAGGCAGTTCCAGCGTGTTATCTGATGGATATTACCATCCAGCGACTACCATGTACCATTTAAAATTGTAATAACAATGTCCATTTAAAGATAGATTATCGCTCTTTCTGATGACACCAGAACCAAGTTTATAGGTGAAATTTTTTGAGTTACATGCAATTTGGTGAACATACTGTCTAAAATCAGCAGGCCGGAGCTATGCATTTCTGGTATTACCAAAAAACTGGAATGGTGTCTCATTATACCTTGAAAAAACCCCTATGCTATATGATATTAAGATAAAAATGTCTTTTAAAATATATAAATATATAAAAACCGACTAAAGATGATGCTATCACGCCTACCCCAGAATTTTTAGTTTTCGCACCAAAATAGACGTAGGCATAAATCTTCTTCCTTTTTCAAAATTTTTTTTAGATTTTATTTACTGTCACTCATCACAATATATTCCAACTGACCCAACGATATGAAAAAACACAATCGAAGGTGTTTTGGTAAGCATACAGCCGCAATTTAGTGACAAATTATCAAATTTGTATAAAAATGTCAAATTTTACCTTTTTTTCGAAAAAGTTCAAATTATTTTTAATATTACAAAAAAATGGAATAGCGTCTCATTATACCTTAAAAAACTTCCCATCCTATATCGTAATAAAATAAAAATATATTTTAACATATATAAATATATAAAAAGCGAGTGAATATGATGCTATTACCTCTTAAATTGTGTTTTTTTAAATAATATTTGGTCAGTTGGGATATATTGTGATGAGTGACAGTAAAAAAAATATAAATATATATTTGTTGGTCGCGAAAAGTGAAAAAACGTAAAAAAAATACTTTTCACACCAACCGGTACTTGTAAGAAATGGATTTCCTAATAAAGGACCATTTGCTGAGGTGGAATAAACTATCAGACCTTTGCCACTCGCTCAGTTGATTAAAAGTGCCGTGGCTCCCCTACTATATGTTGTTCGCTTTGAAGATATGGCAGGACGTCGGGAAAAATCGGAACGGCGTCGGACGCGGAAGAAAGTTTTGAACTGCTCAAAATGTTTAGCACGCGGACAAGCACGGACGGCACACGTGGTAAGGACGTGCAACACACGTGATAATCCGTGTTTCGGCAGTGATTAAAACTTAGTGAGACGTGGTAAGACGTGGTAAGACGCCACAAGTGCATTTTTCTGCGTACATAGCACTACCTAAGCACGTTTCAAACAAATTCAAAATACGATTGATCACTGCCTAATCACTTCTGTATCACTTCTGATTTGCGGCATATAAAAGACCGTAATTTTCTGAAGACCTCGGCACAACACATCACATCACAGTCTGCCTGCAGTCGCCGAGGTGTCAACAGCTCAAGACGCTAGCTTTAGCTCTCACTCACTAACTCTTGTTAGTCAGACATAAGCTAAGCTTATAATAGACACGCACAGTGAATATTATAAGCCGAAAACAGAGACATCGACGCACTACGGGAAGACTTGTGAGTATCGCACTATCATAACTTGGACAAGGGACAAGGGACAAGGCAAACTAGCAAAAGCACTATTGACGGTATGAATAGCCCTGCTATCCTAGACTCTAGTCGCTCTTCTAAGAGCGCCACGGACTTGTCTGTGGAAGTGCAACAGTCACAACTCAAAGGTGCGCTAGAATCAGCTATGGACAAGGTCCAGGCTGAGAACCTTCTAAGGCTGGTGGCCGATATGGTCGAGTCCCAGGGCGGGGACCCGATCAAAATCGTGTCACCTGTAAAGCAGAGCTCGGGGCAAGCTCAGGAGGTACCTGGACCTCGTAAAACACCAGAGGGTCATAAAAATAAGGGTGAAGGGCGCACCCAGACAAGCACTGAAGTACCTGGAACTCAGAATAAAGAAACAGGGGGTACAAAGTCGGGTATCGGGCACACCCGCAAGGCAGATGGCAAAGGCCAACAGCAGGCCAATGTCGGCCCCGCAGTTACTGAAAAACGGACGGGGAAGAAACAAGAGGGATCTGCACCTCTTAAAAAAGCAGGAGGCGACAGCAAATCAGGCAAAGGGGGTGTAGGGGCCACCCCCTCGGCGAAGGCAAAAGCAAAAAACTCTAACAAAAAGAGTAAGGCTAACAGTGCAAGCGCTTGCACTGAGAGAAAGGATAGTGGCCCTGTCCAGGCCACTATTGCAAGGTCTCACCAACCTGGCAGTGGCATGGTCACGCCAGACAAGAGCTATGCTCAGGCGATGCAGACGGTACCAGGTAACAACGGTACCGCAGGGCTAATAACAACCAGCCCAGCTATAAAGCACATAGGCGACGACAGCGCCAGAGCAAAGGACAAGAACGCAGCCCTTAAGCTGATCGCCAAAAACAAGACCGACGGTCAAACGTCTAAGGCAATAGCCCAGGCTACAGCCAATAGCCAGGCGAGACAAAGTGGTAGCCCACAAACCACTAATGTGACTGGCAGGCAGCAGTCACTGGGGGCGTGCCAGGAGAGCACAATGTTTAACAAAACCCCCAAAAAGAGAGTCCTGATCAGAAGCCCATCTGACCCAGAGAGGGCACTCTTAATAAAAAAAGTCAAAACAGCTGTATTAGTCACAAGGGGCTTCTACAGCGAATCTGACGAGCCCAGGTCAGATTCAAGTATACGCACTGCTGAGCCCACACGCTACTACGTAGATAGCGACAACAGTGACTACATGGGCACCTATAAGCCATGTAGCGACGCCCAATATATGGGGACAGCCGCTGATCCACATATCAGCGGCGCTGACACATTAACAGCATGTGAATCTGATTCACATGTCACTAAAGCTCAGGTAGACGCTAAAGGCGACAAGCCTACCTGTGGGGAAGCCACAGTTATGCCTCCAACGTGTGAAACTGACACGGCAGCTCACACTGACATGGAGGTGACTGGTGAGGCAAACACCAGCGCCCTCAATGAGGGCACCTGGGTATCCCCCAGGACAAAAAATGCTCTTTCCAAGGGAAAGAAAGCTAAACAGCCCAAACCAGGGCAGGTGGTCGCACAAGGGCTAACCTCAGTGTATCTAAATGACACTGACAAGCTAAAAAAACGGCTGAAGGACGGGCACAGCATTGTAATCAAAGGCCGCAGCAGCACGGCCGGGAAGCTACCACTTCTCTTCCCCGCTGATGAGCAGAGCCGCAGCCGCCTGCTAAAACTGAAGTTGGGCAATGCCACTTTCCGAGAGGCACGGAAAAGGCCCACTTCAGATTTTGTGATGGTCATCAATAAGATATCCCCCGAGATATCAGACACAGACATAGCCAAAGAGCTAAAAAACAAATCAGTACAGGTGAAAAGACTGATTTCAGCCAGGCATAACAACATGCCCTCACATAACGTCAAGCTCACCTGTGAGAATAAGGCTACGCTCGAGGCTATAGGTCAGACTGTCACCATCAAAGGGGAGGACTACAAGGTAGTTCCCTATGTGAACAAGACCACCAAGGTCAAACAATGCTACAGGTGCCTCGAATTCGGCCATACCTCAGGCCAATGTGAAAATGACCTGAGGTGCAGAAAAGGTGGTGGCAGCCACGTTAAAAAGGACTGCCAATCAGACAAGCCGGCATGCGTCAATTGCCACGGGGACCACCCATCTTCATACAGAGGGTGCCCCGAAAAGACGAAAAGGCTGCCTAAATCTCAAACACAGCCAAAAAAGACCAGCTCCATGCCCAGGGAGCCGCTTAGACTAGCTATAGCCATAGCTAAAGCGATAGCGTTAGTGCTCAATAGAGACATGCATGAACGCACAGAATCCAACATCTCTGAAGATGTAGCTGAATCCTTCAGCAAAGCGTTCAATGTGAAAATCAGTAGCGAAACCCTGATGGAAAAGGCCTTTGCCTAAATTGGTAAACCACCACTCCCTCTGGGCAACCAATCCATTAGGATCAATCTGATTCACATTCAGTCTATTGATCACACATATTAACGTGAATGGTCTAAGAGCCAGGAAAACTGAGCTCATTGAACATCTGAAAGAGCACAAACCAGATTTTGTCACTCTCAATGAGACCAAAGTCTTGCCAAAGCAAAAAGTGTCAATACCAGGCTATGAGTCTGTGAGGAAAGACAGAAGCGCCGCAGGTGGAGGCGTGGCAATACTAATCAAAAAGGAAATTGCCTAAAGCATTGTGTATACTGATGATATCAATGCAGAAACAGTGGCTATAACATTCAAACAAAGGGACAAGGAAATAGCACTGGCAACTGTCTATAATCCTCCAGGCAAAATAGTCGAGTTAGAGACACTGAAACACCTGACTGATAAATACGAACATTGCATTATCACAGGCGATTTCAACTCAAAACATGCTTATTTTGGCAACGACAAGAGTGACAGCGCTGGTGACGCTCTTTTTAATATTACTGAGGAGCTGGACCTCACAATACTCAATGATGAGTCTGTGACATTCTGTCGGAACTATGCTGGCAACAGTGTGGAAAGCATCCTTGATCTTGCCCTTGCTTCCAGGAAGATGGGCCCTAAAGTCGCTGAATGCACAGTCAAAGGCGATGTAGGAAGTGACCATCTTCCAGTGCATATTAGATTGAATTCTCATGAGGTGGAGAAAGCTCTAACAAAAGCAGTTCACAGGCTTGACAAGGCAAATTGGCAGAAATTCCGCAAGGAACTAAAGTCAATTGAGATGGGTGACCTCACCACACCCGAGGAAATAGAAAAGGCTGTTGAACTGCTTGAAACCTCTATGATTTGTGCCCTAGACAAAAGTTGTCAATCTGTGAAACAAAAAGAACAGGATTTCTTTATCTCTGAAAAAACGTCTAAGTTGATCAGAGAAAAAAGAAAAGCTAGAAGGCTAGCTATGAGATTCAGTGACGAGCCCGAGTACATGACTATGTACAAGAGCCTGACCAACGAGGTCAAGGAATCTATCAAAACGGACAAGGAAAGGGCTTGGCAAGAACAGATTGATACACTTGACGGAGCCAGGGATGGAACCGAGTTCTGGAACTCGTTCTTCCGGCTAACAGGGGCAAAATCTAGAGGAAGGAACGAGAAAAACTCCCCTCATGAGAAGTGATGGTACTCACACTGAAAATGACAAAGAGAGAGCTGACACGTTCGCAGCCTCGCTTGAAAAAGTACACAATGTCCACCAGGCGACCATCTTTGACGATGAGTTCAAAGTGGAGGTAGAAAGCACTATTAAAGAGCACGAAATGCTCTTCAAGCCACTAGTAAGCCACGTCCCCGAAGAGGACGCTGATCACGAGACACTAACCCCGATAACAACAGGGGAAATCAAGGCTTATCTGAAAAAGTGCAAATCTAGCTCGGCCCCTGGTCTGGACGGTATCAGATACGGTGTACTTAAGCAAGCAAATGACAAGATTTATGAGGCCCTGGCCCAAATCTGTAATGCTTGTATGACTACAGGATACTATCCTAAGCTATGGGAAAAGGCTGAAGGTATCATGATACCTAAGCCAGGCAAAGACGGAAAAATGCCGGGGAACTATAGACCTATCAGCCTGCTGAGCTGTATGGGCAAACTCTTTGAAAAAACGCGAGCTGGTAAAATAAGGAACTTTCTTGAGAAAAAAAAGTTCTTTAACAAATGGCAGAATGGCTTCAGGAGCAAGCGCATCGCCATGGAACATGTGTTCAGACTGGTAGAGGAAACTCAACTGGGATTCACTAAGAAATGGAAAGGTGGAGCAATATTTATCGATGTTGAGAAAGCATTTGACTCGGTGTGGCATGACGGACTAAGATACAAGCTGATGAACGGCAGCTTACCTAGGAAGATGGTCAGGTTGATATAATCTTTCCTAGGTGACAGAACGATCAAAGTCAATTGCTGTAACAACTGCTCAGAGGAGGTGACCCTCAATGCGGGCACACCTCAGGGCTCGGTCCTAAGCCCTCTCCTTTTCATTATCTATGTGAATGATATCCCAGACATGAGTTCACTCAATGTCAGGCTTTCCCAGTTCGCAGATGACATGGGAATCTGGGCACATGCAACCAATGCCAAATGGGTGAAGGCAAAGCTATCAAAAGCTTTAAAACTTATTGAAGCATGGTGTTCCAAATGGCGGATAAAAATAAACGCAGGAAAAACTCAGCTGATTGTGTTTAGTGTCGGTCCAAAACCAGAACTTATAGATCTGGAACTGTTTGGCGAGCCTATTATTCAAACTCAACAGCCAAACTGCTTGGAATCCTATTTGATCGAAGGTTTAGTTTCAAAGACCATATGAAAGACCTAATAACAAAGGTCTACAGGCGACTGGACCTGTTGAAGTTGCTCAAAGGGACAAACTGGGGCGCCAGACCATATACCATCTTAAAAGCCTACAAGTGCTTTATACGCCCTGTCCTTGAATATGACCTCACTAATGTCCCTATGATTAAAACTAGGATGACGGCACTGGCGGTTAAAACATTTAGATCACTTGAAAACACACAGTGTTTCAATGATCTGGTGTTGAATCATGAGATCGTTCAAAAACGATCAGGCTCTAATACAATTCTGGATCAATTGCTGGCTGCAATCCAGGCTGACGCTTAAACACGGTTGACGGATAACGGTTGAGCTCCTGTTCCCACATAGAACAGGGGCTCTGGGGGCGCCGTTCTGTGTGACATACCAAAGCAGTGAGTTCCCTATCACTCCACTGCATGAGACAAGAACACAGTTGACGGTTGACGGATACCGGTTGAACTCCTAAACTCCTGTTCCCACAGAGAACAGGGGCTCTGAAAGGAGCCGTTTTGTGAGACACATAAGGCAGTGGGCTTTCAATCATAGCACTGAAGGAGGCAGATTCTGATCTTAATCAATGAGCTCTTTATCAGTACATTGCTAGCTTGGGTGATGGCACGGCGGACACGGATGGTTGGCTGACGATGACGGTTTATGATGGTGGTTTCAAATACACTGCTCAGAAAGCAGAGCACATCTCAAAAGGGTCAGTCCTTGCCCTTACTCTGGTGGCTGGTCGCTCAAACGGCTGTTTCTTTATGGTTCAGCAGCCCTGCCCTGGTTCCTTGTCTCCTGGACTTCTTGCCGATGCTTGTACAATCACCTACCTCACCAGGTGAAAAGAGAGAGGCACTATAAGGTTTATACCAGAACTAGTGCATAATCTCGCGTCAGCCCTCGCGCTGCGCGCTCCTCTAGACTAAGACCTCGGCACTTGCAGTCTTGATGTCAAGGGGTTCTAACATGCGCGAACTTATATTTAGCCTTACACGTAGCTGGACATGGTTACCCGTGCTTAGACAATGCTTCAGCCGCGGAGCAGCCGCCGACGGCCATACCACGTACAAAGCACGGCCAAGCACGTTTCACAGAATCATTTTTAAATCTAGCACGTCAATTTATTCCAAATAAAGTAGTCACTATCAGACCTCACGATAGGCCATGGTACAATAATGTATTGAGAGCACTAACGAGGCATCGGGATCGATTATTTCATAAAGCAAGTCAAACAAACACATTCGCTTCATGGCAAAATTACAGAGAGTGACGTATCTTCTACGTATCTGAACTTAAATCCGCCAAAGAAGAATATGAAGTCAGACAGAGTTCCAAACTCGATTCCCCCTCTATTAGTGGCCACAGTTGGTGGCAGACAATAAAATCGTTACTCTCATTAAATAAAACTACTTCTATCCCTATACTTTACTTGATAACGGCAAAGATGTTCATAAAAAACATACTAAATCGAATGTCTTCAACGAATATTTCTCATCGCAATTCCAAATAGATGACCCTGACCTACTACTACCTCCTTTCAATCACTTGTCTGATAACAGCCTTTATAACCTAGTTTTGAGCGAGAGAGATTTTTTTTCTCGAATGCCCACTATACATTGCTCCTGGGCGTATTTTATGTGATTCTCTTCTGCGTAATAATTATGAATTTACTGTTCATGTTTTTTGTATGGCATCAGTAAACAACTTTATATTAAATCAGGCTACACAAGAGTATGTTATCGCGGACAATAGATTCAGCCTGCTGAATAATTTTTTCTGAAATTTATAATACTTGTCATATCTATATTTGATTCTGTATATCAATGATTTATTGTATAATAATATTTGTGCTGCAATACCATACCACTTTGTTTACATGTCAGATAGCAATTATTTTTACTTTTTCATCACAAGAGAAGCCTCGATTACATTTCAATTGCTTCAATTGTCAATTAAATATGTTTCCTCTAAGACTGCAATAACCATCAAATATTCAAATTAAAATCTGCCATCAAACTTCTTGTGTAAGCCTTAACTCGTAAATAAACCATATTAGTATGTGATTTGAGGTGCTATATTACAATTAAATCACCGTCAGTGTAGCTACTTAGTTTGTCTTGATATGATGTTACTCAAAATATACTAGGGCCTAGCAGATAAAACATTGATATCATTTTACAAAGCACTCATTACAAAACAGAATTAGGTGTTTTTAATATGGTTTAATGGTTAGCCGTTGAGATAAAATGTTTTTTTGTTGTAGGAAACCATTTCACGTATCACCATCATCACCATAAAAATGTGGGTTAAGTCCCCTCCATAGGGCTTATAAGGTTTACTACTCTGAACAATACGCCTACTGGCTCCCAGAAAATAAGGTTGAGAATGTTATAACCCTTTCGGTGAGGACAAATGCGTTCAGATCTCAAATAAAGCACCGATTGTAAATGATTAGGCTTAAATCAGGTACAGTTTTTAAACATGTGGGTATTTCCATTCAGTTGAAGTTGACATTTGCGTCACCAATGCCAGTTTCAAATGAATAATAAATGTCAAATGAGTGATACAGAGTTGGAACAACAATATTTATAATTATTAAAACACCATTATTTAGATATATAGCCTGGTATCATTGACTCTTTCGTCTTCATAGTTATTCTTCACGACAATAACTGTTAATCCTCTAGTTCGCTATTATTTTCATGTTGGAATAACGACCTGTCGGAATAACGACCTGTCGGACTATCATCCTGTCGGAATATAGACCTATCGGAATATCAACCTAGCTGTTTGGCGGATTATCGACCTGTCGGACTAACGACTTGTCGGAATATAGACCTGTCGGAATATCGACATGTTTGTCGGAACATCGACTTGTTTGTCGGAATATCGACCTGTCGGACTAACGACCTGTTGGAATATAGACCCAAAGAGTACCATGTCGTGAATCGAAGCAACCATTTTTATACTGGACTTTTGCTAGATTTATCCATTGAGGAAATCCTTATGAAGTCAGTGAGATCCACTGGATGTTTAGCAAAAGAAACAGGGATATCATAGGTTCAACAACTTGTGTGGCTGATGTCCCGCCATACATACCTTGAAATCAACAATTTCAATAATACATATCCGTTGAGTAAAATACAAGTGACTGAGCAACACAGAGAGTCAACACAAACTAGAATAGAGAGAGATACTTTTGACTTTTGTGGTCGAAAGAAGTCAATTCAGTGATAACCTGACTTTACATAATATAAATACAGGAATTACCGCTGATGTCAAAGCTAACAATGCTAAAGCAGTAAATACTATGGTGATTAAAATGTATTCTGTCATATTCCTTCAAGAATTTTTTTTTTTTTTTTTTTCAATGGCCTCGAATAATTGCTTCAAATAAGTTATGAAATCATAAATATTGATCCACAACTAGTCTTCAAGCCTGGTGGTGACTTGTGAAAACAGATAGCGATAGGGCAGGAGCTTTAGCTGATGATTTGAGAGAACAAATTTGATGGTCAGGGTTTACGCCAGGACTGTTTGAGTGGGGCGAGACCAAAAGGGGTGGGGGGGGGGGTAGATTTTTATTGCTCAAAACGGCATACTTCTACTGGAATGACAGCAAAATATGGAATATATTTTCATTTTCTTTGCGAACAAGGGGGATATCCCCCTTTGGTGTTAGGTGGGTGGGGGAGGTTCCGGATGTAACCCTGATAGTTTAATTTAGATGATCCAAGAAAGTTCAATATTTTATATATTTCACATCTTGTACAATGACAGATATAACGGTTTTGGTGAAAGCTATATATATATATATATATATATATATATATATATATATAAATACAATTATATATATATATATATATATATATATATATATATATATATACTAGTATATGAGGTACATGTGCTAGTTAGATGGACAATAGACATATAAATAATGGACTGGGTGGTGGTGAATGTAGTATTAGATGACATTGTAACTAAAAAATGTCCTCCACAACTATTACTAATCTGTAAATGTTCATGAAATATATCAATTATTTTCTAAGTAGCCCTAAATGCTACTTATTTATGTACAGAATATTATTTGCAGACTAAGTGAATACCCCAGCCGCAGGCCTACATACATAGCTAGTTTTTTAGGAACACTGTTGTAGACGTACAGTCTTACAATAATTATGTTATGTGTTCATGTTAATTGTTAAATGTTTGCTACTAAAATAGATCACTGAGCAATTATTTGGTTCTATGAAATAACAGGTAGTTGTTTAGATCATTGGAGGCCATTTTGGATTGATGCAAATAATGAAAGAACATATTTGAAGCTCTTATCATCTAAAAGATTTATAAGTTTCCTTTAAATGTTCATAATGGCTTGCTTAGCACTAATAGAAGGAACAGGTCGTATTCTTGACATTCGGCGGCCATATATGCAAATTTGACATATTTCCCCAAGAGGCATTTTAGGGCATTTTTAGTATGTTGTTCTAAAGACCTTTCTGAAAGGCATTCCAAACAAAATATGCAGCAATTTGTGCTGGATCAGGCCCTCAAATGACCTAGATTGACTAGGCTAATCCATTACATCCATCACATTAATTATACCAGTGTTCCTATCACAGCCCCGCAAGCACCACTATGTTTTTTATATATATCATGCAAAACTATTTTTTGTATTATTCCAATTGGAAAACAAAAATATGTTTAAACCATGACATTATTCAATCGTGCCAGATACCTTGACTATTGTCGATGACAGACTATTTATGCTATAAAATCGAGTTCGTAGATTAAACAAACATTTTTTGTATTCGACTGAGCATAAAAGTTCATCCGTGGATGGAAGTTGAATATTCATCCGTGTATGAAACTTCATCCGTGGATGTAACGTGAGTATTCATCCGTGGATAAAGGAAATCCGTGGATGGGTAGTGCGTATTTATCCGTGGATGGAAGATCATCCGTGGATGGAGAGGGCGTATTCATCCGTAGATTAATCCCAATCCGTGGATTTGATGACATCACTCATCCTTGGATGACAATTCGTCCGTGGATAGGAAGTCATCATTCATCCGTGGATGTTCAACATCCTTGAAAGCTGACTGGTTTTATCCACGGAGGATTGTAATTTAATGATCATAGCATCAGAATGGCAATAACTTATGCTATAACATAATTTTGAAATATGACGCTGTTCTGACAGATTATCAAAATGAATTTGTTTTTTTTTATGGCAACATATGGTGTTTGAATGTTAATATATGACACTATAATATAAATAATAAATCATAATAAGATATAGTTATACAAAAGACTACAAAAGCTTGGTCACATAATGTGAATACTAATTATTACCTTCAGTACAGTAAGGTGGATCATTATATCCCAGACACTGACTACAACCAGCTACATCATCACATCTCACACCAGACTCACAGTGGGAACAGTCAGCGTCTACAAAAATAACAGAAAATGTACTTCCTATTAAAACGAAACACCTATAATAATCAGTACTCACATACCATAATCTGATAATACAAACGGTTCTGTTCAGGTTGCGATAGACCTACACATGCAGATCTCTACGCAGGACTGCGTCCAGGGGGGGGGGGGGGGGGGTGGGGAGCAGGCTTTTAGATTTGTCATCGCTGTCTGTCTTTTTCAGTGGGCACTTTTATAAATACACTCATCAGATTCAAGATATGTTGTACAATTGGAGAGAATAAAATATCCATTTTCTAAACAATATAATAGTGATGATCAGCTTTAGGATGTCTTTTAATATGACAAGAAAAAACGATTTTATTAGGTACCATTAAAGGTGAAGAAACTGTTTATTTATATTTTTTAGTCATTCTCACTTTAAAACTTATTTTCGAATAGAATGAACAATTGCAAGGACATAAAGGTGATGATGTTGCAACAGACATAACATATATTTATTTTATTTAGTAGGCTTTATATCCACAAATATATACAATAATCGTACACATATGCAACTGTAAATAAAATTGTGTACATCAGGATGTCGAATACAGGTGACCAGCACCCCAACTAAGTTCGACATCCAGGATACAATTTATAAACATGGTAATTACATTTAAAATTACACTTTAAAGTAATATTAAATATAAATATATTATACATATTTTTTGTTTCCCGCGCTAAAACCAGAGATAAAGTAACTACATATTAGTATAAAGTAGCAAAAAAAACCTCTGGAAAGCGTAGAAACTTATAAAACAACAACAAGTAGAGCAAGTTTTAAAAGCATGCAACTTTGTACATGGTAATTCCACTTAAAAGTAAAATTAAATAAAAATATATTATACATAATGTTTGTTTCACCGCGCTAAAATCTTAGATAAATAGCTACATAATAGTATGAAAGTAGCAAAAAACCCTCTGGAAAGCGTAGAAACTTATAAAACAACCAC
This sequence comes from Flabesymbios commensalis, assembly GCA_964017125.1. Taxonomy (NCBI): domain Eukaryota; kingdom Metazoa; phylum Annelida; class Polychaeta; order Terebellida; family Flabelligeridae; genus Flabesymbios; species Flabesymbios commensalis. The sequence continues at coordinate 3,691 of CAXHKU010000839.1, read as the reverse complement.
AAGTGGAGCAATATTTAAAAGCATGCAACATTATAACAATATCATTATTTTAGTTTTATAAGATCTTCATGTAGAGCATAATGGCTCCCGGAACTTCAAGGGTGCAGCAGGTGCAATGCGCTCTACACCAACGCTCTGCACCACTGCACACAGTTCATATACACTTTAACTATGCCACTATAGGGGCCGATGTGAACTGTGGGCCACGATCCGAAGTAATAACATCAGAGACACCGAACCTAGGTATCCATTCCCGGAGATAAGCTTAGCACAAGCCTGAGAAGAGGCGGCATCACCAGTTGAAGACAGAGGGTATGCCTCTGGCCAGCTTGTCCATCGATCAATGACCGTAAGAAACATAGTTTTCCCTTCGCACTGTAGTAATGGTCCAACAAGGTCGACAAGGATGTGACTGAACCAATTAGTTGGAGGTGGTAGTTGATGTAGAGGTGCTATTACATGCCGGTGGATTTTGGCAAGTTGACATGGCTTACATGAGAGTGACCACTTGGATATATCCTTGCTCATGCCAGACCACCAGTATTTCTGTTTGATAAGTTTATAACCTGCTTTAAAGGTAGGGTGGGCAAGTTGGTGAACACTGTCGAAAACACTGTGTTGGAGAGAGGTGGGTATCAGTAGTCTGGGTTCCTTGGTATCCACCCATATGCTGGTTTCACCAGTGTTGACCAATTCTGGATGGAATGGCGAGTCTGTGTTAAGATGGCGCTTAATCCACTTTTGTAAATTTAAGTCTGCATCTTGCTCTCTACGAAAATCTACAGGAGAAGGTGTATGGCATTTTATATGAGAGTCACTGACCCCAAACACAGCTTGACATGCTCTCGCAGCACACCAATCCCCACAGTCCTCAGTATTTATACTTTGACATTTTTTCAAACAGTCAACAAAACTTTCATCAACCAATGGCTCATCTAGGGACGTGCTAATAATATTAGATTATAAACCAGCTTTCATGTGATGATGATATTATCATCATCACATGAAAGCTGGTTTATAATCCCACATGAATCACGATTGACATCTGCACTAGACCAAGTGTCTTTCTCACCCTGCACAAGAACAATACGTGACATGGCATCAGCTGATCCATCGCGTTTGCCTTTTAAATGACGAACATGGTCAATAAACTGCGATATCCTGTTTAGATGTCGACGTGGTATTGGCAGAGCCGTGTCAGCAGCCTTTTTCAGTGAGCCGATAAAGGGGAGATGATCTATACGTACAGTTATGGGCTGGCCCTCAATATGGCTACGAAAATCATCAGGGGGCGCCACAATCCTTTCTGGAGTTGCACAAGGACTGCGCCAGCAGCGATATTCGAGGCATCACACCAGAGCTCTGTCTGAGCCCCGATCACAGGATGAGCAAGCATTATAGCCTTAGCAATGGCCAGTTCGGCAATGCCAAATGCTTTGCTATGCTGTTCTGTCCAGTGTTCACGAAAGGCTTTTGTAGTGCGATATGTCTTTAGTTTATATAATGGGGCAAGTTTTCCAGAGGCGTGATGGATAAAACGATAAAAATATGCCACAATGCCTAAAAAACGTTCTAATTCTGCAACATTGGTTGGTCGTGGGTAGCGGATTATGGCATCTGCACGTTCAGGGGGTATTGATATTCCATTCTTGTCAACATAATATCCAAGAAATGTAATATTAGGCTGGCCAAAAACACACTTGCCTACGTTGATCACCAGGCCAGTTTGTTGCAGTCGCTCAAACAATTGTTGAAGATGGCGACCATTTATCATCCATATATACAAAGAGAAATGGCAAGTCACGAAGTAATATATTAATGTTGCGTTGGAAACATTGGCCAGAATTCTTCAAACCATACGCCATCCTGAGGAATTTGAAGAGGCCCAGTGTAGTAGTGATCGCTGCCTTGTGCTGACTGGCTTCATCCATATCGACTTGTTGATATGCGCGTCTTAAGTCAATTTTGGAAAAAAAACTGTGCAACCAGTCAGATTGTCATTAAAACTTGAGAGTGATGGCACAGGATAGCGATCTGACTTGGTTACAATGTTTAAACGTCTGAAGTCACCACATACGCGCCATGACCCATCAGGTTTCTTTACAGCATGAATTGGAGATGAGCCCACTCAGATTCACAACGCTCAATTATTCCTTCATTTTCCCATTTAAGCAGCTCTGCCTCTATTGCCTTCTTTTTGTCGCCATGCAATGATCGGCAGAGCTGCTTAAATGGGAAAAGAGCTGCTTAAGTGACTCCTGGAACTTCAAGGGTGCAGCAGGTGCAATGCGCTCTACACCAACGCTCTGCACCACTGAACACCAGCTCATATACACTTTAACTGTACCCCTATAGTGGCATAATGTACAACATAATGTCCTTGTATATAAGGAGTGATAAAATGCATCATCTTCAGTCATTACCTGAGAAAGCAGTTGTTGTGTATTCTTTTGAACATATATGTTCAGCCGACTCTACACTTCACAATTTCAACGTTGTAGATATTTGCTTGACTGCGGAGCAAATAGAAGGTGACCAGGGTGCCCTCACCCACTACACAAGTTCAGTTCATTATACACTCGAGCCTATTACCATATAATATCATGATAATACAATAAAACTATACTATATTAAGAGTATTTTTAAAGACGATAATACAACTATGTGGTATTAAATAGAGCCCTCGACACGAACATAACGTTAGTCCCTTTAGAATAAAAGTACTTTGTATAATCTAAATTGCATCTGCTGGCGACAGCTCGCATAGCCGTCGCTCAGCCGAAGAAATCCATCTATGCTATACTATTCTGAGTTGAACTGGTGGCTCTCGCCTGTCAACTCATGAGTATCGACACATGAGAAGCCATGCATATTGAATTATTGTCTTACGGGCACAGTGGAACGCTTTTTAACAAAATGTGATATTGAAACATGTTGATTATGATGATTCCAATATCACACGCACGCCTGACATCCACAGTTGCTTGTCCAAGTACATACGTTATCACAGTTGAAACTGTCCTTGAACTTTCATTAATAAAAACTATTCAATTGACGTACACAGCTTGTCATTGTTTGCTCCTGGCGCAAGTCCTTCGGTAAACTATTCCAAATGCTAACTACGCGATTAGAATAGACATGTTTAAACGTCTTAGTTCTGACTTGTCTCGGATAAAAGAGTGATCCGTTCTGACTTGACCGTAGTCTTCTGTCAGGTTCGTAGTATCTCAATATTGATGCAACACTATTGGAAAAATCAGACACAAATAGTGATTTTAAAAGAAGTTTGATGTCCATCATCTCTTTGCGAAAAGACAATGGTAAGATATGTAAGAGCTCACAACGTTCTTTATAATCAATAGTTGGATAATAAAGGGCTTATCTGGTAAAATTTATTTGAATTCGTTCAATAGACTCTATTTGAATTTTGGTGAACGGAGACCAGACTGGAGCGAAATATTCAATAATGGGCTGTATTAAAGCTTTATAAAGTTTAATGGATACTGATGTTGGGGCTCTGTAACCTAGTGAGCGTCTAATCATACCATTGACTTTGTTACATTTGTCGATTGCATTAGAAACATAATTGTTGAATACTAAACCCTTGTCAACTGTGACTCCCAGGTCATTATAGCATGATATATTTTCTAATAAAGTACCGTTAAGATGATATTGAAATACAATAGGAGTA
>CAXHKU010000838.1:0-65367 GCA_964017125.1 Flabesymbios commensalis | reverse complement strand
CCATAGGTAATACATTGAACCTTCAGGACCTCATATCTCCTAGAGTTTTCAACCGATCCTCTCCATATTTTACATACACATGCTCTAGGGCCCCCCCTTCAAATTCCTACAAGTTTTTGAAGGGTTGGCGCTGTTAGCTTTTAAGTAACCGGACGTTGATTTTCTCCCATAGGTAATACATTAGAACTTCATGACGTCATAACTCAGCGAATAAACTACCTACCTTCAATTTGATTAGTGTACCTAAAAGCCTAGGGACATGTCGCAAATAAACAAGTTGCAAGCAAACTGTGTAAAATTAATTGTTATAGATATAAGGCCAAGTGTAGAATATCGCGATGACGTCATAACGATAAATCTAAAAGAGCAATCCTCAATTTTCTTCGTGTTTTGAGAAGCCTGACTAAAAGTACCTGGTAAACGTCTATTACGAAAACCTCATTTCTTTAACCGTTACTGAGTTATATGAGCAAGTTTGAAGCTATTACGTAATGATGACGTCATAAAATCAAAATACAGAAAAATCAGTTTGATTTCTGAAAAGCCCTTGGAAAACTACTGCCATGAAGTGTGCTTAGTTTTTTTCTACGCCCAACCGTTGTCGAGTTACTGCATTATTAGTTTGGGCGAAGCCGCCCAAACTATTCTTTTCCTTAAATACTTTAAACTATAAAAATTGCGCCCCTATTTCTCCTAGAGTATTTGATGTATAGACACCAAACTTGGCCACATTATTCGATAGGCACCAGAAAGAAGTGTTATGTGTTTTATAACAGATCCGACTAACAGATTTTGAGGAATGCTGGGTAAAAGGTCCCATTTTTCCCAGTCATAATCCATAATGCGATTTTCAAATCGCCATATCGTCCAGAGTTTTTATCCGATCCTCTCCAAATTTCACATGCCAACTCTCCAGGGTACCCTACAAGAATCCACAAGTTTACAGAACTTTAGCTTTAAAAACACCGGAAATCGATTTTTCCCCATAGGTAATACATTGGATCTTCAGGACCTCATATCTCGTAGAGTTTTCAACCGATCCTCTCCATATTTTACATACACATGCTCTAGGGCACCCTTCAAATTCCTACAGGTTTTTGGAGCGTTGGCGCTGTTAGCTTTCAAGGACCCGGACGTTGATTTTCTCCCATAGGTAATACATTAGAACTTCATGACGACATAACTCAGCGAATAAACTACTTACCTTCAATTTGATTAGTGTTCCTGAAAGCCTAGGGACATGTCGCAAATAAACAAGTTGCAAGCAAACTGTGTAAAATTAATTGTTATAGATATAAGGCCAAGTGTAGAATATCGCGATGACGTCATAACGATAAAACTAAAAGAGTAATCCTCAATTTTCTTCGTTTTTTGAGAAGCCTGACTAAAAGTACCTGGTAAACGGTAATACATTGGATCTTCAGGACCTCATATCTCGTAGAGTTTTCAACCGATCCTCTCCATATTTTACATACACATGCTCTAGGGCACCCTTCAAATTCCTACAGGTTTTTGGAGCGTTGGCGCTGTTAGCTTTCAAGGAACCGGACGTTGATTTTCTCCCATAGGTAATACATTAGAACTTCATGACGACATAACTCAGCGAATAAACTACTTACCTTCAATTTGATTAGTGTTCCTGAAAGCCTAGGGACATGTCGCAAATAAACAAGTTGCAAGCAAACTGTGTAAAATTAATTGTTATAGATATAAGGCCAAGTGTAGAATATCGCGATGACGTCATAACGATAAAACTAAAAGAGCAATCCTCAATTTTCTTCGTTTTTTGAGAAGCCTGACTAAAAGTACCTGGTAAACGTCTATTACGAAAACCTCATTTCTTTAACCGTTACTGAGTTATATGAGCAAGTTTGAAGCTATTACGTAATGATGACGTCATAAAATCAAAATACAGAAAAATCAGTTTGATTTCTGAAAAGCCCTTGGAAAACTACTGCCATGAAGTGTGCTTAGTTTTTTTCTACGCCCAACCGTTGTCGAGTTACTGCATTATTAGTTTGGGCGAAGCCGCCCAAACTATTCTTTTCCTTAAATACTTTCAACTATAAAAATTGCGCCCCTATTTCTCCTAGAGTATTTGATGTATAGACACCAAACTTGGCCACATTATTCGATAGGCACCAGAAAGAAGTGCTATGTGTTTTATAACAGATCCGACTAACAGATTTTGAGGAATGCTGGGTAAAAGGTCCCATTTTTCCCAGTCATAATACATAATGCGATTTTCAAATCGCCATATCGTCCAGAGTTTTTATCCGATCCTCTCCAAATTTCACATGCCAACTCTCCAGGGTACCCTACAAGAATCCACAAGTTTACAGAACTTTAGCTTTAAAAACACCGGAAATCGATTTTTCCCCATAGGTAATACATTGGATCTTCAGGACCTCATATCTCGTAGAGTTTTCAACCGATCCTCTCCATATTTTACATACACATGCTCTAGGGCACCCTTCAAATTCCTACAGGTTTTTGGAGCGTTGGCGCTGTTAGCTTTCAAGAAACCGGACGTTGATTTTCTTCCATAGGTAATACATTAGAACTTCATGACGACATAACTCAGCGAATAAACTACAAGTTTACCTTCAATTTCATTAGTGTTCCTGAAAGCCTAGGGACATGTCGCAAATAAACAAGTTGCAAGCAAACTGTGTAAAATTAATTGTTATAGATATAAGGCCAAGTGAAGAATATCGCGATGACGTCATAACGATAAAACTAAAAGAGCAATCCTCAATTTTCTTCGTTTTTTGAGAAGCCTGACTAAAAGTACCTGGTAAACGTCTATTACGAAAACCTCATTTCTTTAACCGTTACTGAGTTATATGAGCAAGTTTGAAGCTATTACGTAATGATGACGTCATAAAATCAAAATACAGAAAAATCATAAGGCCAAGTGTAGAATATCGCGATGACGTCATAACGATAAAACTAAAAGAGCAATCCTCAATTTTCTTCGTTTTTTGAGAAGCCTGACTAAAAGTACCTGGTAAACGTCTATTACGAAAACCTCATTTCTTTAACCGTTACTGAGTTATATGAGCAAGTTTGAAGCTATTACGTAATGATGACGTCATAAAATCAAAATACAGAAAAATCAGTTTGATTTCTGAAAAGCCCTTGGAAAACTACTGCCATGAAGTGTGCTTAGTTTTTTTCTACGCCCAACCGTTGTCGAGTTACTGCATTATTAGTTTGGGCGAAGCCGCCCAAACTATTCTTTTCCTTAAATACTTTCAAGTATAAAAATTGCGCCCCTATTTCTCCTAGAGTATTTGATGTATAGACACCAAACTTGGCCACATTATTCGATAGGCACCAGAAAGAAGTGCTATGTGTTTTATAACAGATCCGACTAACAGATTTTGAGGAATGCTGGGTAAAAGGTCCCATTTTTCCCAGTCATAATACATAATGCGATTTTCAAATCGCCATATCGTCCAGAGTTTTTATCCGATCCTCTCCAAATTTCACATGCCAACTCTCCAGGGTACCCTACAAGAATCCACAAGTTTACAGAACTTTAGCTTCAAAAACACCGGAAATCGATTTTCCCCCATAGGTAATACATTGGATCTTCAGGACCTCATATCTCGTAGAGTTTTCAACCGATCCTCTCCATATTTTACATACACATGCTCTAGGGCACCCTTCAAATTCCTACAGGTTTTTGGAGCGTTGGCGCTGTTAGCTTTCAAGAAACCGGACGTTGATTTTCTCCCATAGGTAATACATTAGAACTTCATGACGACATAACTCAGCGAATAAACTACTTACCTTCAATTTGATTAGTGTTCCTGAAAGCCTAGGGACATGTCGCAAATAAACAAGTTGCAAGCAAACTGTGTAAAATTAATTGTTATAGATATAAGGCCAAGTGTAGAATATCGCGATGACGTCATAACGATAAAACTAAAAGAGCAATCCTCAATTTTCTTCGTTTTTTGAGAAGCCTGACTAAAAGTACCTGGTAAACGTCTATTACGAAAACCTCATTTCTTTAACCGTTACTGAGTTATATGAGCAAGTTTGAAGCTATTACGTAATGATGACGTCATAAAATCAAAATACAGAAAAATCAGTTTGATTTCTGAAAAGCCCTTGGAAAACTACTGCCATGAAGTGTGCTTAGTTTTTTTCTACGCCCAACCGTTGTCGAGTTACTGCATTATTAGTTTGGGCGAAGCCGCCCAAACTATTCTTTTCCTTAAATACTTTCAACTATAAAAATTGCGCCCCTATTTCTCCTAGAGTATTTGATGTATAGACACCAAACTTGGCCACATTATTCGATAGGCACCAGAAAGAAGTGCTATGTGTTTTATAACAGATCCGACTAACAGATTTTGAGGAATGCTGGGTAAAAGGTCCCATTTTTCCCAGTCATAATACATAATGCGATTTTCAAATCGCCATATCGTCCAGAGTTTTTATCCGATCCTCTCCAAATTTCACATGCCAACTCTCCAGGGTACCCTACAAGAATCCACAAGTTTACAGAACTTTAGCTTTAAAAACACCGGAAATCGATTTTTCCCCATAGGTAATACATTGGATCTTCAGGACCTCATATCTCGTAGAGTTTTCAACCGATCCTCTCCATATTTTACATACACATGCTCTAGGGCACCCTTCAAATTCCTACAGGTTTTTGGAGCGTTGGCGCTGTTAGCTTTCAAGAAATCGGACGTTGATTTTCTCCCATAGGTAATACATTAGAACTTCATGACGACATAACTCAGCGAATAAACTACTTACCTTCAATTTGATTAGTGTTCCTGAAAGCCTAGGGACATGTCGCAAATAAACAAGTTGCAAGCAAACTGTGTAAAATTAATTGTTATAGATATAAGGCCAAGTGTAGAATATCGCGATGACGTCATAACGATAAAACTAAAAGAGCATCCTCAATTTTCTTCGTTTTTTGAGAAGCCTGACTAAAAGTACCTGGTAAACGTCTATTACGAAAACCTCATTTCTTTAACCGTTACTGAGTTATATGAGCAAGTTTGAAGCTATTACGTAATGATGACGTCATAAAATCAAAATACAGAAAAATCAGTTTGATTTCTGAAAAGCCCTTGGAAAACTACTGCCATGAAGTGTGCTTAGTTTTTTTCTACGCCCAACCGTTGTCGAGTTACTGCATTATTAGTTTGGGCGAAGCCGCCCAAACTATTCTTTTCCTTAAATACTTTCAACTATAAAAATTGCGCCCCTATTTCTCCTAGAGTATTTGATGTATAGACACCAAACTTGGCCACATTATTCGATAGGCACCAGAAAGAAGTGCTATGTGTTTTATAACAGATCCGACTAACAGATTTTGAGGAATGCTGGGTAAAAGGTCCCATTTTTCCCAGTCATAATACATAATGCGATTTTCAAATCGCCATATCGTCCAGAGTTTTTATCCGATCCTCTCCAAATTTCACATGCCAACTCTCCAGGGTACCCTACAAGAATCCACAAGTTTACAGAACTTTAGCTTTAAAAACACCGGAAATCGATTTTTCCCCATAGGTAATACATTGGATCTTCAGGACCTCATATCTCGTAGAGTTTTCAACCGATGCTCTCCATATTTTACATACACATGCTCTAGGGCACCCTTCAAATTCCTACAGGTTTTTGGAGCGTTGGCGCTGTTAGCTTTCAAGAAACCGGACGTTGATTTTTTCCCATAGGTAATACATTAGAACTTCATGACGACATAACTCAGCGAATAAACTACTTACCTTCAATTTGATTAGTGTTCCTGAAAGCCTAGGGACATGTCGCAAATAAACAAGTTGCAAGCAAACTGTGTAAAATTAATTGTTATAGATATAAGGCCAAGTGAAGAATATCGCGATGACGTCATAACGATAAAACTAAAAGAGCAATCCTCAATTTTCTTCGTTTTTTGAGAAGCCTGACTAAAAGTACCTGGTAAACGTCTATTACGAAAACCTCATTTCTTTAACCGTTACTGAGTTATATGAGCAAGTTTGAAGCTATTACGTAATGATGACGTCATAAAATCAAAATACAGAAAAATCATAAGGCCAAGTGTAGAATATCGCGATGACGTCATAACGATAAAACTAAAAGAGCAATCCTCAATTTTCTTCGTTTTTTGAGAAGCCTGACTAAAAGTACCTGGTAAACGTCTATTACGAAAACCTCATTTCTTTAGCCGTTACTGAGTTATATGAGCAAGTTTGAAGCTATTACGTAATGATGACGTCATAAAATCAAAATACAGAAAAATCAGTTTGATTTCTGAAAAGCCCTTGGAAAACTACTGCCATGAAGTGTGCTTAGTTTTTTTCTACGCCCAACCGTTGTCGAGTTACTGCATTATTAGTTTGGGCGAAGCCGCCCAAACTATTCTTTTCCTTAAATACTTTCAACTATAAAAATTGCGCCCCTATTTCTCCTAGAGTATTTGATGTATAGACACCAAACTTGGCCACATTATTCGATAGGCACCAGAAAGAAGTGCTATGTGTTTTATAACAGATCCGACTAACAGATTTTGAGGAATGCTGGGTAAAAGGTCCCATTTTTCCCAGTCATAATACATAATGCGATTTTCAAATCGCCATATCGTCCAGAGTTTTTATCCGATCCTCTCCAAATTTCACATGCCAACTCTCCAGGGTACCCTACAAGAATCCACAAGTTTACAGAACTTTAGCTTTAAAAACACCGGAAATCGATTTTTCCTCATAGGTAATACATTGGATCTTCAGGACCTCATATCTCGTAGAGTTTTCAACCGATCCTCTCCATATTTTACATACACATGCTCTAGGGCACCCTTCAAATTCCTACAGGTTTTTGGAGCGTTGGCGCTGTTAGCTTTCAAGAAACCGGACGTTGATTTTCTCCCATAGGTAATACATTAGAACTTCATGACGACATAACTCAGCGAATAAACTACTTACCTTCAATTTGATTAGTGTTCCTGAAAGCCTAGGGACATGTCGCAAATAAACAAGTTGCAAACAAACTGTGTAAAATTAATTGTTATAGATATAAGGCCAAGTGTAGAATATCGCGATGACGTCATAACGATAAAACTAAAAGAGCAATCCTCAATTTTCTTCGTTTTTTGAGAAGCCTGACTAAAAGTACCTGGTAAACGTCTATTACGAAAACCTCATTTCTTTAACCGTTACTGAGTTATATGAGCAAGTTTGAAGCTATTACGTAATGATGACGTCATAAAATCAAAATACAGAAAAATCAGTTTGATTTCTGAAAAGCCCTTGGAAAACTACTGCCATGAAGTGTGCTTAGTTTTTTTCTACGCCCAACCGTTGTCGAGTTACTGCATTATTAGTTTGGGCGAAGCCGCCCAAACTATTCTTTTCCTTCAATACTTTCAACTATAAAAATTGCGCCCCTATTTCTCCTAGAGTATTTGATGTATAGACACCAAACTTGGCCACATTATTCGATAGGCACCAGAAAGAAGTGCTATGTGTTTTATAACAGATCCGACTAACAGATTTTGAGGAATGCTGGGTAAAAGGTCCCATTTTTCCCAGTCATAATACATAATGCGATTTTCAAATCGCCATATCGTCCAGAGTTTTTATCCGATCCTCTCCAAATTTCACATGCCAACTCTCCAGGGTACCCTACAAGAATCCACAAGTTTACAGAACTTTAGCTTTAAAAACACCGGAAATCGATTTTTCCCCATAGGTAATACATTGGATCTTCAGGACCTCATATCTCGTAGAGTTTTCAACCGATCCTCTCCATATTTTACATACACATGCTCTAGGGCACCCTTCAAATTCCTACAGGTTTTTGGAGCGTTGGCGCTGTTAGCTTTCAAGAAACCGGACGTTGATTTTTTCCCATAGGTAATACATTAGAACTTCATGACGACATAACTCAGCGAATAAACTACTTACCTTCAATTTGATTAGTGTTCCTGAAAGCCTAAGGACATGTCGCAAATAAACAAGTTGCAAGCAAACTGTGTAAAATTAATTGTTATAGATATAAGGCCAAGTGTAGAATATCGCGATGACGTCATAACGATAATACTAAAAGAGCAATCCTCAATTTTCTTCGTTTTTTGAGAAGCCTGACTAAAAGTACCTGGTAAACGTCTATTACGAAAACCTCATTTCTTTAACCGTTACTGAGTTATATGAGCAAGTTTGAAGCTATTACGTAATGATGACGTCATAAAATCAAAATACAGAAAAATCAGTTTGATTTCTGAAAAGCCCTTGGAAAACTACTGCCATGAAGTGTGCTTAGTTTTTTTCTACGCCCAACCGTTGTCGAGTTACTGCATTATTAGTTTGGGCGAAGCCGCCCAAACTATTCTTTTCCTTAAATACTTTCAACTATAAAAATTGCGCCCCTATTTCTCCTAGAGTATTTGATGTATAGACACCAAACTTGGCCACATTATTCGATAGGCACCAGAAAGAAGTGCTATGTGTTTTATAACAGATCCGACTAACAGATTTTGAGGAATGCTGGGTAAAAGGTCCCATTTTTCCCAGTCATAATACATAATGCGATTTTCAAATCGCCATATCGTCCAGAGTTTTTATCCGATCCTCTCCAAATTTCACATGCCAACTCTCCAGGGTACCCTACAAGAATCCACAAGTTTACAGAACTTTAGCTTTAAAAACATCGGAAATCGATTTTTCCCCATAGGTAATACATTGGATCTTCAGGACCTCATATCTCGTAGAGTTTTCAACCGATCCTCTCCATATTTTACATACACATGCTCTAGGGCACCCTTCAAATTCCTACAGGTTTTTGGAGCGTTGGCGCTGTTAGCTTTCAAGAAACCGGACGTTGATTTTTTCCCATAGGTAATACATTAGAACTTCATGACGACATAACTCAGCGAATAAACTACTTACCTTCAATTTGATTAGTGTTCCTGAAAGCCTAGGGACATGTCGCAAATAAACAAGTTGCAAGCAAACTGTGTAAAATTAATTGTTATAGATATAAGGCCAAGTGAAGAATATCGCGATGACGTCATAACGATAAAACTAAAAGAGCAATCCTCAATTTTCTTCGTTTTTTGAGAAGCCTGACTAAAAGTACCTGGTAAACGTCTATTACGAAAACCTCATTTCTTTAACCGTTACTGAGTTATATGAGCAAGTTTGAAGCTATTACGTAATGATGACGTCATAAAATCAAAATACAGAAAAATCAGTTTGATTTCTGAAAAGCCCTTGGAAAACTACTGCCATGAAGTGTGCTTAGTTTTTTTCTACGCCCAACCGTTGTCGAGTTACTGCATTATTAGTTTGGGCGAAGCCGCCCAAACTATTCTTTTCCTTAAATACTTTCAACTATAAAAATTGCGCCCCTATTTCTCCTAGAGTATTTGATGTATAGACACCAAACTTGGCCACATTATTCGATAGGCACCAGAAAGAAGTGCTATGTGTTTTATAACAGATCCGACTAACAGATTTTGAGGAATGCTGGGTAAAAGGTCCCATTTTTCCCAGTCATAATACATAATGCGATTTTCAAATCGCCATATCGTCCAGAGTTTTTATCCGATCCTCTCCAAATTTCACATGCCAACTCTCCAGGGTACCCTACAAGAATCCACAAGTTTACAGAACTTTAGCTTTAAAAACACCGGAAATCGATTTTTCCCCATAGGTAATACATTGGATCTTCAGGACCTCATATCTCGTAGAGTTTTCAACCGATCCTCTCCATATTTTACATACACATGCTCTAGGGCACCCTTCAAATTCCTACAGGTTTTTGGAGCGTTGGCGCTGTTAGCTTTCAAGAAACCGGACGTTGATTTTCTCCCATAGGTAATACATTAGAACTTCATGACGACATAACTCAGCGAATAAACTACTTACCTTCAATTTGATTAGTGTTCCTGAAAGCCTAGGGACATGTCGCAAATAAACAAGTTGCAAGCAAACTGTGTAAAATTAATTGTTATAGATATAGGGCCAAGTGAAGAATATCGCGATGACGTCATAACGATAAAACTAAAAGAGCAATCCTCAATTTTCTTCGTTTTTTGAGAAGCCTGACTAAAAGTACCTGGTAAACGTCTATTACGAAAACCTCATTTCTTTAACCGTTACTGAGTTATATGAGCAAGTTTGAAGCTATTACGTAATGATGACGTCATAAAATCAAAATACAGAAAAATCAGTTTGATTTCTGAAAAGCCCTTGGAAAACTACTGCCATGAAGTGTGCTTAGTTTTTTTCTACGCCCAACCGTTGTCGAGTTACTGCATTATTAGTTTGGGCGAAGCCGCCCAAACTATTCTTTTCCTTAAATACTTTCAACTATAAAAATTGCGCCCCTATTTCTCCTAGAGTATTTGATGTATAGACACCAAACTTGGCCACATTATTCGATAGGCACCAGAAAGAAGTGCTATGTGTTTTATAACAGATCCGACTAACAGATTTTGAGGAATGCTGGGTAAAAGGTCCCATTTTTCCCAGTCATAATACATAATGCGATTTTCAAATCGCCATATCGTCCAGAGTTTTTATCCGATCCTCTCCAAATTTCACATGCCAACTCTCCAGGGTACCCTACAAGAATCCACAAGTTTACAGAACTTTAGCTTTAAAAACACCGGAAATCGATTTTTCCCCATAGGTAATACATTGGATCTTCAGGACCTCATATCTCGTAGAGTTTTCAACCGATCCTCTCCATATTTTACATACACATGCTCTAGGGCACCCTTCAAATTCCTACAGGTTTTTGGAGCGTTGGCGCTGTTAGCTTTCAAGAAACCGGACGTTGATTTTCTCCCATAGGTAATACATTAGAACTTCATGACGACATAACTCAGCGAATAAACTACTTACCTTCAATTTGATTAGTGTTCCTGAAAGCCTAGGGACATGTCGCAAATAAACAAGTTGCAAGCAAACTGTGTAAAATTAATTGTTATAGATATAAGGCCAAGTGTAGAATATCGCGATGACGTCATAACGATAAAACTAAAAGAGCAATCCTCAATTTTCTTCGTTTTTTGAGAAGCCTGACTGAAAGTACCTGGTGAACGTCTATTACGAAAACCTCATTTCTTTAACCGTTACTGAGTTATATGAGCAAGTTTGAAGCTATTACGTAATGATGACGTCATAAAATCAAAATACAGAAAAATCAGTTTGATTTCTGAAAAGCCCTTGGAAAACTACTGCCATGAAGTGTGCTTAGTTTTTTTCTACGCCCAATCGTTGTCGAGTTACTGCATTATTAGTTTGGGCGAAGCCGCCCAAACTATTCTTTTCCTTAAATACTTTCAACTATAAAAATTGCGCCCCTATTTCTCCTAGAGTATTTGATGTATAGACACCAAACTTGGCCACATTATTCGATAGGCACCAGAAAGAAGTGCTATGTGTTTTATAACAGATCCGACTAACAGATTTTGAGGAATGCTGGGTAAAAGGTCCCATTTTTCCCAGTCATAATACATAATGCGATTTTCAAATCGCCATATCGTCCAGAGTTTTTATCCGATCCTCTCCAAATTTCACATGCCAACTCTCCAGGGTACCCTACAAGAATCCACAAGTTTACAGAACTTTAGCTTTAAAAACACCGGAAATCGATTTTTCCCCATAGGTAATACATTGGATCTTCAGGACCTCATATCTCGTAGAGTTTTCAACCGATCCTCTCCATATTTTACATACACATGCTCTAGGGCACCCTTCAAATTCCTACAGGTTTTTGGAGCGTTGGCGCTGTTAGCTTTCAAGAAACCGGACGTTGATTTTCTCCCATAGGTAATACATTAGAATTTCATGACGACATAACTCAGCGAATAAACTACTTACCTTCAATTTGATTAGTGTTCCTGAAAGCCTAGGGACATGTCGCAAATAAACAAGTTGCAAGCAAACTGTGTAAAATTAATTGTTATAGATATAAGGCCAAGTGTAGAATATCGCGATGACGTCATAACGATAAAACTAAAAGAGCAATCCTCAATTTTCTTCGTTTTTTGAGAAGCCTGACTAAAAGTACCTGGTAAACGTCTATTACGAAAACCTCATTTCTTTAACCGTTACTGAGTTATATGAGCAAGTTTGAAGCTATTACGTAATGATGACGTCATAAAATCAAAATACAGAAAAATCAGTTTGATTTCTGAAAAGCCCTTGGAAAACTACTGCCATGAAGTGTGTTTGGTTTTTTTCTACGCCCAACCGTTGTCGAGTTACTGCATTATTAGTTTGGGCGAAGCCGCCCAAACTATTCTTTTCCTTAAATACTTTCAACTATAAAAATTGCGCCCCTATTTCTCCTAGAGTGTTTGATGTATAGACACCAAACTTGGCCACATTATTCGATAGGCACCAGAAAGAAGTGCTATGTGTTTTATAACAGATCCGACTAACAGATTTTGAGGAATGCTGGGTAAAAGGTCCCATTTTTCCCAGTCATAATACATAATGCGATTTTCAAATCGCCATATCGTCCAGAGTTTTTATCCGATCCTCTCCAAATTTCACATGCCAACTCTCCAGGGTACCCTACAAGAATCCACAAGTTTACAGAACTTTAGCTTTAAAAACACCGGAAATCGATTTTTCCCCATAGGTAATACATTGGATCTTCAGGACCTCATATCTCGTAGAGTTTTCAACCGATCCTCTCCATAGTTTACATACACATGCTCTAGGGCACCCTTCAAATTCCTACAGGTTTTTGGAGCGTTGGCGCTGTTAGCTTTCAAGAAACCGGACGTTGATTTTCTCCCATAGGTAATACATTAGAACTTCATGACGACATAACTCAGCGAATAAACTACTTACCTTCAATTTGATTAGTGTTCCTGAAAGCCTAGGGACATGTCGCAAATAAACAAGTTGCAAGCAGACTGTGTAAAATTAATTGTTATAGATATAAGGCCAAGTGTAGAATATCGCGATGACGTCATAACGATAAAACTAAAAGAGCAATCCTCAATTTTCTTCGTTCTTTGAGAAGCCTGACTAAAAGTACCTGGTAAACGTCTATTACGAAAACCTCATTTCTTTAACCGTTACTGAGTTATATGAGCAAGTTTGAAGCTATTACGTAATGATGACGTCATAAAATCAAAATACAGAAAAATCAGTTTGATTTCTGAAAAGCCCTTGGAAAACTACTGCCATGAAGTGTGCTTAGTTTTTTTCTACGCCCAACCGTTGTCGAGTTACTGCATTATTAGTTTGGGCGAAGCCGCCCAAACTATTCTTTTCCTTAAATACTTTCAACTATAAAAATTGCGCCCCTATTTCTCCTAGAGTATTTGATGTATAGACACTAAACTTGGCCACATTATTCGATAGGCACCAGAAAGAAGTGCTATGTGTTTTATAACAGATCCGACTAACAGATTTTGAGGAATGCTGGGTAAAAGGTCCCATTTTTCCCAGTCATAATACATAATGCGATTTTCAAATCGCCATATCGTCCAGAGTTTTTATCCGATCCTCTCCAAATCTCACATGCCAACTCTCCAGGGTACCCTACAAGAATCCACAAGTTTACAGAACTTTAGCTTTAAAAACACCGGAAATCGATTTTTCCCCATAGGTAATACATTGGATCTTCAGGACCTCATATCTCGTAGAGTTTTTAACCGATCCTCTCCATATTTTACATACACATGCTCAAGAGCACCCTTCAAATTCCTACAGGTTTTTGGAGCGTTGGCGCTGTTAGCTTTCAAGAAACCGGACGTTGATTTTCTCCCATATGTAATACATTAGAACTTCATGACGACATAACTCAGCGAATAAACTACTTACCTTCAATTTGATTAGTGTTCCTGAAAGCCTAGGGACATGTCGCAAATAAACAAGTTGCAAGCAAACTGTGTAAATTTAATTGTTATAGATATAAGACCAAGTGTAGAATATCGCGATGACGTCATAACGATAAAACTAAAAGAGCACTCCTCAATTTTCTTCGTTTTTTGAGAAGCCTGACTAAAAGTACCTGGTAAACGTTTATTACGAAAACCTCATTTCTTTAACCGTTACTGAGTTATATGAGCAAGTTTGAAGCTATTACGTAATGATGACGTCATAAAATCAAAATACAGAAAAATCAGTTTGATTTCTGAAAAGCCCTTGGAAAACTACTGCCATGAAGTGTGCTTAGTTTTTTTCTACGCCCAACCGTTGTCGAGTTACTGCATTATTAGTTTGGGCGAAGCCGCCCAAACTATTCTTTTCCTTAAATACTTTCAACTATAAAAATTGCGCCCCTATTTCTCCTAGAGTATTTGATGTATAGACACCAAACTTGGCCACATTATTCGATAGGCACCAGAAAGAAGTGCTATGTGTTTTATAACAGATCCGACTAACATATTTTGAGGAATGCTGGGTAAAAGGTCCCATTTTCCCAGTCATAATACATAATGCGATTTTCAAATCGCCATATCGTCCAGAGTTTTTATCCGATCCTCTCCAAATTTCACATGCCAACTCTCCAGGGTACCCTACAAGAATCCACAAGTTTACAGAACTTTAGCTTTAAAAACACCGGAAATCGATTTTTCCCCATAGGTAATACATTGGATCTTCAGGACCTCATATCTCGTAGAGTTTTCAACCGATCCTCTCCATATTTTACATACACATGCTCTAGGGCACCCTTCAAATTCCTACAGGTTTTTGGAGCGTTGGCGCTGTTAGCTTTCAAGAAACCGGACGTTGATTTTCTCCCATAGGTAATACATTAGAACTTCATGACGACATAACTCAGCGAATAAACTACTTACCTTCAATTTGATTAGTGTTCCTGAAAGCCTAGGGACATGTCGCAAATAAACAAGTTGCAAGCAAACTGTGTAAAATTAATTGTTATAGATATAAGACCAAGTGTAGAATATCGCGATGACGTCATAACGATAAAACTAAAAGAGCAATCCTCAATTTTCTTCGTTTTTTGAGAAGCCTGACTAAAAGTACCTGGTAAACGTCTATTACGAAAACCTCATTTCTTTAACCGTTACTGAGTTATATGAGCAAGTTTGAAGCTATTACGTAATGATGACGTCATAAAATCAAAATACAGAAAAATCAGTTTAATTTCTAAAAAACCCTTGGAAAACTACTGCCATGAAGTGTGCTTAGTTTTTTTCTACGCCCAACCGTTGTCGAGTTACTGCATTATTAGTTTGGGCGAAGCCGCCCAAACTATTCTTTTCCTTAAATACTTTCAACTATAAAAATTGCGCCCCTATTTCTCCTAGAGTATTTGATGCATAGACACCAAACTTGGCCACATTATTCGATAGGCACCAGAAAGAAGTGCTATGTGTTTTATAACAGATCCGACTAACATATTTTGAGGAATGCTGGGTAAAAGGTCCCATTTTTCCCAGTCATAATACATAATGCGATTTTCAAATCGCCATATCGTCCAGAGTTTTTATCCGATCCTCTCCAAGTTTCACATGCCAACTCTCCAGGGTACCCTACAAGAATCCACAAGTTTACAGAACTTTAGCTTTAAAAACACCGGAAATCGATTTTTCCCCATAGGTAATACATTGGATCTTCAGGACCTCATATCTCGTAGAGTTTTCAACCGATCCTCTCCATATTTTACATACACATGCTCTAGGGCACCCTTCAAATTCCTACAGGTTTTTGGAGCGTTGGCGCTGTTAGCTTTCAAGAAACCGGACGTTGATTTTCTCCCATAGGTAAAACATTAGAACTTCATGACGACATAACTCAGCGAATAAACTACTTACCTTCAATTTGATTAGTGTTCCTGAAAGCCCAGGGACATGTCGCAAATAAACAAGTTGCAAGCAAACTGTGTAAAATTAATTGTTATAGATATAAGACCAAGTGTAGAATATCGCGATGACGTCATAACGATAAAACTAAAAGAGCAATCCTCAATTTTCTTCGTTTTTTGAGAAGCCTGACTAAAAGTACCTGGTAAACGTCTATTACGAAAACCTCATTTCTTTAACCGTTACTGAGTTATAGGAGCAAGTTTGAAGCTATTACGTAATGATGACGTCATAAAATCAAAATACAGAAAAATCAGTTTGATTTCTGAAAAGCCCTTGGAAAACTACTGCCATGAAGTGTGCTTAGTTTTTTTCTACGCCCAACCGTTGTCGAGTTACTGCATTATTAGTTTGGGCGAAGCCGCCCAAACTATTCTTTTCCTTACATACTTTCAACTATAAAAATTGCGCCCCTATTTCTCCTAGAGTATTTGATGTATAGACACCAAACTTGGCCACATTATTCGATAGGCACCAGAAAGAAGTGCTATGTGTTTTATAACAGATCCGACTAACATATTTTGAGGAATGCTGGGTAAAAGGTCCCATTTTTCCCAGTCATAATACATAATGCGATTTTCAAATCGCCATATCGTCCAGAGTTTTTATCCGATCCTCTCCAAATTTCACATGCCAACTCTCCAGGGTACCCTACAAGAATCCACAAGTTTACAGAACTTTAGCTTTAAAAACACCGGAAATCGATTTTTCCCCATAGGTAATACATTGGATCTTCAGGACCTCATATCTCGTAGAGTTTTCAACCGATCCTCTCCATATTTTACATACACATGCTCTAGGGCACCCTTCAAATTCCTACAGGTTTTTGGAGCGTTGGCGCTGTTAGCTTTCAAGAAACCGGACGTTGATTTTCTCCCATAGGTAAAACATTAGAACTTCATGACGACATAACTCAGCGAATAAACTACTTACCTTCAATTTGATTAGTGTTCCTGAAAGCCTAGGGACATGTCGCAAATAAACAAGTTGCAAGCAAACTGTGTAAAATTAATTGTTATAGATATAAGACCAAGTGTAGAATATCGCGATGACGTCATAACGATAAAACTAAAAGAGCAATCCTCAATTTTCTTCGTTTTTTGAGAAGCCTGACTAAAAGTACCTGGTAAACGTCTATTACGAAAACCTCATTTCTTTAACCGTTACTGAGTTATAGGAGCAAGTTTGAAGCTATTACGTAATGATGACGTCATAAAATCAAAATACAGAAAAATCAGTTTGATTTCTGAAAAGCCCTTGGAAAACTACTGCCATGAAGTGTGCTTAGTTTTTTTCTACGCCCAACCGTTGTCGAGTTACTGCATTATTAGTTTGGGCGAAGCCGCCCAAACTATTCTTTTCCTTAAATACTTTCAACTATAAAAATTGCGCCCCTATTTCTCCTAGAGTATTTGATGTATAGACACCAAACTGTTCCTGAAAGCCTAGGGACATGTCGCAAATAAACAAGTTGCAAGCAAACTGTGTAAAATTAATTGTTATAGATATAAGACCAAGTGTAGAATATCGCGATGACGTCATAACGATAAAACTAAAAGTTTACAGAACTTTAGCTTTAAAAACACCGGAAATCGATTTTTCCCCATAGGTAATACATTGGATCTTCAGGACCTCATATCTCGTAGAGTTTTCAACCGATCCTCTCCATATTTTACATACACATGCTCTAGGGCACCCTTCAAATTCCTACAGGTTTTTGGAGCGTTGGCGCTGTTAGCTTTCAAGAAACCGGACGTTGATTTTCTCCCATAGGTAATACATTAGAACTTCATGACGACATAACTCAGCGAATAAACTACTTACCTTCAATTTGATTAGTGTTCCTGAAAGCCTAGGGACATGTCGCAAATAAACAAGTTGCAAGCAAACTGTGTAAAATTAATTGTTATAGATATAAGACCAAGTGTAGAATATCGCGATGACGTCATAACGATAAAACTAAAAGAGCAATCCTCAATTTTCTTCGTTTTTTGAGAAGCCTGACTAAAAGTACCTGGTAAACGTCTATTACGAAAACCTCATTTCTTTAACCGTTACTGAGTTATATGAGCAAGTTTGAAGCTATTACGTAATGATGACGTCATAAAATCAAAATACAGAAAAATCAGTTTGATTTCTGAAAAGCCCTTGGAAAACTACTGCCATGAAGTGTGCTTAGTTTTTTTCTACGCCCAACCGTTGTCGAGTTACTGCATTATTAGTTTGGGCGAAGCCGCCCAAACTATTCTTTTCCTTAAATACTTTCAACTATAAAAATTGCGCCCCTATTTCTCCTAGAGTATTTGATGTATAGACACCAAACTGTTCCTGAAAGCCTAGGGACATGTCGCAAATAAACAAGTTGCAAGCAAACTGTGTAAAATTAATTGTTATAGATATAAGACCAAGTGTATAATATCGCGATGACGTCATAACGATAAAACTAAAAGTTTACAGAACTTTAGCTTTAAAAACACCGGAAATCGATTTTTCCCCATAGGTAATACATTGGATCTTCAGGACCTCATATCTCGTAGAGTTTTCAACCGATCCTCTCCATATTTTACATACACATGCTCTAGGGCACCCTTCAAATTCCTACAGGTTTTTGGAGCGTTGGCGCTGTTAGCTTTCAAGAAACCGGACGTTGATTTTCTCCCATAGGTAATACATTAGAACTTCATGACGACATAACTCAGCGAATAAACTACTTACCTTCAATTTGATTAGTGTTCCTGAAAGCCTAGGGACATGTCGCAAATAAACAAGTTGCAAGCAAACTGTGTAAAATTAATTGTTATAGATATAAGACCAAGTGTAGAATATCGCGATGACGTCATAACGATACAACTAAAAGAGCAATCCTCAATTTTCTTCGTTTTTTGAGAAGCCTGACTAAAAGTACCTGGTAAACGTCTATTACGAAAACCTCATTTCTTTAACCGTTACTGAGTTATATGAGCAAGTTTGAAGCTATTACGTAATGATGACGTCATAAAATCAAAATACAGAAAAATCAGTTTGATTTCTGAAAAGCCCTTGGAAAACTACTGCCATGAAGTGTGCTTAGTTTTTTTCTACGCCCAACCGTTGTCGAGTTACTGCATTATTAGTTTGGGCGAAGCCGCCCAAACTATTCTTTTCCTTAAATACTTTCAACTATAAAAATTGCGCCCCTATTTCTCCTAGAGTATTTGATGTATAGACACCAAACTGTTCCTGAAAGCCTAGGGACATGTCGCAAATAAACAAGTTGCAAGCAAACTGTGTAAAATTAATTGTTATAGATATAAGACCAAGTGTAGAATATCGCGATGACGTCATAACGATAAAACTAAAAGTTTACAGAACTTTAGCTTTAAAAACACCGGAAATCGATTTTTCCCCATAGGTAATACATTGGATCTTCAGGACCTCATATCTCGTAGAGTTTTCAACCGATCCTCTCCATATTTTACATACACATGCTCTAGGGCACCCTTCAAATTCCTACAGGTTTTTGGAGCGTTGGCGCTGTTAGCTTTCAAGAAACCGGACGTTGATTTTCTCCCATAGGTAATACATTAGAACTTCATGACGACATAACTCAGCGAATAAACTACTTACCTTCAATTTGATTAGTGTTCCTGAAAGCCTAGGGACATGTCGCAAATAAACAAGTTGCAAGCAAACTGTGTAAAATTAATTGTTATAGATATAAGACCAAGTGTAGAATATCGCGATGACGTCATAACGATAAAACTAAAAGAGCAATCCTCAATTTTCTTCGTTTTTTGAGAAGCCTGACTAAAAGTACCTGGTAAACGTCTATTACGAAAACCTCATTTCTTTAACCGTTACTGAGTTATATGAGCAAGTTTGAAGCTATTACGTAATGATGACGTCATAAAATCAAAATACAGAAAAATCTGTTTGATTTCTAAAAAGCCCTTGGAAAACTACTGCCATGAAGTGTGCTTAGTTTTTTTCTACGCCCAACCGTTGTCGAGTTACTGCATTATTAGTTTGGGCGAAGCCGCCCAAACTATTCTTTTCCTTAAATACTTTCAACTATAAAAATTGCGCCCCTATTTCTCCTAGAGTATTTGATGTATAGACACCAAACTTGGCCACATTATTCGATAGGCACCAGAAAGAAGTGCTATGTGTTTTATAACAGATCCGACTCACATATTTTGAGGAATGCTGGGTAAAAGGTCCCATTTTTCCCAGTCATAATACATAATGCGATTTTCAAATCGCCATATCGTCCAGAGTTTTTATCCGATCCTCTCCAAATTTCACATGCCAACTCTCCAGGGTACCCTACAAGAATCCACAAGTTTACAGAACTTTAGCTTTAAAAACACCGGAAATCGATTTTTCCCCATAGGTAATACATTGGATCTTCAGGACCTCATATCTCGTAGAGTTTTCAACCGATCCTCTCCATATTTTACATACACATGCTCTAGGGCACCCTTCAAATTCCTACAGGTTTTTGGAGCGTTGGCGCTGTTAGCTTTCAAGAAACCGGACGTTGATTTTCTCCCATAGGTAAAACATTAGAACTTCATGACGACATAACTCAGCGAATAAACTACTTACCTTCAATTTGATTAGTGTTCCTGAAAGCCTAGGGACATGTCGCAAATAAACAAGTTGCAAGCAAACTGTGTAAAATTAATTGTTATAGATATAAGACCAAGTGTAGAATATCGCGATGACGTCATAACGATAAAACTAAAAGAGCAATCCTCAATTTTCTTCGTTTTTTGAGAAGCCTGACTAAAAGTACCTGGTAAACGTCTATTACGAAAACCTCATTTCTTTAACCGTTACTGAGTTATATGAGCAAGTTTGAAGCTATTACGTAATGATGACGTCATAAAATTAAAATACAGAAAAATCAGTTTGATTTCTGAAAAGCCCTTGGAAAACTACTGCCATGAAGTGTGCTTAGTTTTTTTCTACGCCCAACCGTTGTCGAGTTACTGCATTATTAGTTTGGGCGAAGCCGCCCAAACTATTCTTTTCCTTAAATACTTTCAACTATAAAAATTGCGCCCCTATTTCTCCTAGAGTATTTGATGTATACACATCAAACTTGGCCACACTATTCGATAGGCACCAGAAAGAAGTGCTATGTGTTTTATAACAGATCCGACTAACATATTTTGAGGAATGCTGGGTAAAAGGTCCCATTTTTCCCAGTCATAATACATAATGCGATTTTCAAATCGCCATATCGTCCAGAGTTTTTATCCGATCCTCTCCAAGTTTCACATGCCAACTCTCCAGGGTACCCTACAAGAATCCACAAGTTTACAGAACTTTAGCTTTAAAAACACCGGAAATCGATTTTTCCCCATAGGTAATACATTGGATCTTCAGGATCTCATATCTCGTAGAGTTTTCAACCGATCCTCTCCATATTTTACATACACATGCTCTAGGGCACCCTTCAAATTCCTACAGGTTTTTGGAGCGTTGGCGCTGTTAGCTTTCAAGAAACCGGACGTTGATTTTCTCCCATAGGTAAAACATTAGAACTTCATGACGACATAACTCAGCGAATAAACTACTTACCTTCAATTTGATTAGTGTTCCTGAAAGCCCAGGGACATGTCGCAAATAAACAAGTTGCAAGCAAACTGTGTAAAATTAATTGTTATAGATATAAGACCAAGTGTAGAATATCGCGATGACGTCATAACGATAAAACTAAAAGAGCAATCCTCAATTTTCTTCGTTTTTTGAGAAGCCTGACTAAAAGTACCTGGTAAACGTCTATTACGAAAACCTCATTTCTTTAACCGTTACTGAGTTATAGGAGCAAGTTTGAAGCTATTACGTAATGATGACGTCATAAAATCAAAATACAGAAAAATCAGTTTGATTTCTGAAAAGCCCTTGGAAAACTACTGCCATGAAGTGTGCTTAGTTTTTTTCTACGCCCAACCGTTGTCGAGTTACTGCATTATTAGTTTGGGCGAAGCCGCCCAAACTATTCTTTTCCTTAAATACTTTCAACTATAAAAATTGCGCCCCTATTTCTCCTAGAGTATTTGATGTATAGACACCAAACTTGGCCACATTATTCGATAGGCACCAGAAAGAAGTGCTATGTGTTTTATAACAGATCCGACTAACATATTTTGAGGAATGCTGGGTAAAAGGTCCCATTTTTCCCAGTCATAATACATAATGCGATTTTCAAATCGCCATATCGTCCAGAGTTTTTATCCGATCCTCTCCAAATTTCACATGCCAACTCTCCAGGGTACCCTACAAGAATCCACAAGTTTACAGAACTTTAGCTTTAAAAACACCGGAAATCGATTTTTCCCCATAGGTAATACATTGGATCTTCAGGACCTCATATCTCGTAGAGTTTTCAACCGATCCTCTCCATATTTTACATACACATGCTCTAGGGCACCCTTCAAATTCCTACAGGTTTTTGGAGCGTTGGCGCTGTTAGCTTTCAAGAAACCGGACGTTGATTTTCTCCCATAGGTAAAACATTAGAACTTCATGACGACATAACTCAGCGAATAAACTACTTACCTTCAATTTGATTAGTGTTCCTGAAAGCCTAGGGACATGTCGCAAATAAACAAGTTGCAAGCAAACTGTGTAAAATTAATTGTTATAGATATAAGACCAAGTGTAGAATATCGCGATGACGTCATAACGATAAAACTAAAAGAGCAATCCTCAATTTTCTTCGTTTTTTGAGAAGCCTGACTAAAAGTACCTGGTAAACGTCTATTACGAAAACCTCATTTCTTTAACCGTTACTGAGTTATAGGAGCAAGTTTGAAGCTATTACGTAATGATGACGTCATAAAATCAAAATACAGAAAAATCAGTTTGATTTCTGAAAAGCCCTTGGAAAACTACTGCCATGAAGTGTGCTTAGTTTTTTTCTACGCCCAACCGTTGTCGAGTTACTGCATTATTAGTTTGGGCGAAGCCGCCCAAACTATTCTTTTCCTTAAATACTTTCAACTATAAAAATTGCGCCCCTATTTCTCCTAGAGTATTTGATGTATAGACACCAAACTGTTCCTGAAAGCCTAGGGACATGTCGCAAATAAACAAGTTGCAAGCAAACTGTGTAAAATTAATTGTTATAGATATAAGACCAAGTGTAGAATATCGCGATGACGTCATAACGATAAAACTAAAAGTTTACAGAACTTTAGCTTTAAAAACACCGGAAATCGATTTTTCCCCATAGGTAATACATTGGATCTTCAGGACCTCATATCTCGTAGAGTTTTCAACCGATCCTCTCCATATTTTACATACACATGCTCTAGGGCACCCTTCAAATTCCTACAGGTTTTTGGAGCGTTGGCGCTGTTAGCTTTCAAGAAACCGGACGTTGATTTTCTCCCATAGGTAATACATTAGAACTTCATGACGACATAACTCAGCGAATAAACTACTTACCTTCAATTTGATTAGTGTTCCTGAAAGCCTAGGGACATGTCGCAAATAAACAAGTTGCAAGCAAACTGTGTAAAATTAATTGTTATAGATATAAGACCAAGTGTAGAATATCGCGATGACGTCATAACGATAAAACTAAAAGAGCAATCCTCAATTTTCTTCGTTTTTTGAGAAGCCTGACTAAAAGTACCTGGTAAACGTCTATTACGAAAACCTCATTTCTTTAACCGTTACTGAGTTATATGAGCAAGTTTGAAGCTATTACGTAATGATGACGTCATAAAATCAAAATACAGAAAAATCAGTTTGATTTCTGAAAAGCCCTTGGAAAACTACTGCCATGAAGTGTGCTTAGTTTTTTTCTACGCCCAACCGTTGTCGAGTTACTGCATTATTAGTTTGGGCGAAGCCGCCCAAACTATTCTTTTCCTTAAATACTTTCAACTATAAAAATTGCGCCCCTATTTCTCCTAGAGTATTTGATGTATAGACACCAAACTGTTCCTGAAAGCCTAGGGACATGTCGCAAATAAACAAGTTGCAAGCAAACTGTGTAAAATTAATTGTTATAGATATAAGACCAAGTGTAGAATATCGCGATGACGTCATAACGATAAAACTAAAAGTTTACAGAACTTTAGCTTTAAAAACACCGGAAATCGATTTTTCCCCATAGGTAATACATTGGATCTTCAGGACCTCATATCTCGTAGAGTTTTCAACCGATCCTCTCCATATTTTACATACACATGCTCTAGGGCACCCTTCAAATTCCTACAGGTTTTTGGAGCGTTGGCGCTGTTAGCTTTCAAGAAACCGGACGTTGATTTTCTCCCATAGGTAATACATTAGAACTTCATGACGACATAACTCAGCGAATAAACTACTTACCTTCAATTTGATTAGTG
Organism: Flabesymbios commensalis; assembly: GCA_964017125.1. Taxonomy (NCBI): domain Eukaryota; kingdom Metazoa; phylum Annelida; class Polychaeta; order Terebellida; family Flabelligeridae; genus Flabesymbios; species Flabesymbios commensalis. The sequence continues at coordinate 41,190 of CAXHKU010000838.1, read as the reverse complement.
TTCCTGAAAGCCTAGGGACATGTCGCAAATAAACAAGTTGCAAGCAAACTGTGTAAAATTAATTGTTATAGATATAAGACCAAGTGTAGAATATCGCGATGACGTCATAACGATAAAACTAAAAGAGCAATCCTCAATTTTCTTCGTTTTTTGAGAAGCCTGACTAAAAGTACCTGGTAAACGTCTATTACGAAAACCTCATTTCTTTAACCGTTACTGAGTTATATGAGCAAGTTTGAAGCTATTACGTAATGATGACGTCATAAAATCAAAATACAGAAAAATCAGTTTGATTTCTGAAAAGCCCTTGGAAAACTACTGCCATGAAGTGTGCTTAGTTTTTTTCTACGCCCAACCGTTGTCGAGTTACTGCATTATTAGTTTGGGCGAAGCCGCCCAAACTATTCTTTTCCTTAAATACTTTCAACTATAAAAATTGCGCCCCTATTTCTCCTAGAGTATTTGATGTATAGACACCAAACTGTTCCTGAAAGCCTAGGGACATGTCGCAAATAAACAAGTTGCAAGCAAACTGTGTAAAATTAATTGTTATAGATATAAGACCAAGTGTAGAATATCGCGATGACGTCATAACGATAAAACTAAAAGTTTACAGAACTTTAGCTTTAAAAACACCGGAAATCGATTTTTCCCCATAGGTAATACATTGGATCTTCAGGACCTCATATCTCGTAGAGTTTTCAACCGATCCTCTCCATATTTTACATACACATGCTCTAGGGCACCCTTCAAATTCCTCCAGGTTTTTGGAGCGTTGGCGCTGTTAGCTTTCAAGAAACCGGACGTTGATTTTCTCCCATAGGTAATACATTAGAACTTCATGACGACATAACTCAGCGAATAAACTACTTACCTTCAATTTGATTAGTGTTCCTGAAAGCCTAGGGACATGTCGCAAATAAACAAGTTGCAAGCAAACTGTGTAAAATTAATTGTTAAAGATATAAGACCAAGTGTAGAATATCGCGATGACGTCATAACGATAAAACTAAAAGAGCAATCCTCAATTTTCTTCGTTTTTTGAGAAGCCTGACTAAAAGTACCTGGTAAACGTCTATTACGAAAACCTCATTTCTTTAACCGTTACTGAGTTATATGAGCAAGTTTGAAGCTATTACGTAATGATGACGTCATAAAATCAAAATACAGAAAAATCTGTTTGATTTCTAAAAAGCCCTTGGAAAACTACTGCCATGAAGTGTGCTTAGTTTTTTTCTACGCCCAACCGTTGTCGAGTTACTGCATTATTAGTTTGGGCGAAGCCGCCCAAACTATTCTTTTCCTTAAATACTTTCAACTATAAAAATTGCGCCCCTATTTCTCCTAGAGTATTTGATGTATAGACACCAAACTTGGCCACATTATTCGATAGGCACCAGAAAGAAGTGCTATGTGTTTTATAACAGATCCGACTAACATATTTTGAGGAATGCTGGGTAAAAGGTCCCATTTTTCCCAGTCATAATACATAATGCGATTTTCAAATCGCCATATCGTCCAGAGATTTTATCCGATCCTCTCCAAATTTCACATGCCAACTCTCCAGGGTACCCTACAAGAATCCACAAGTTTACAGAACTTTAGCTTTAAAAACACCGGAAATCGATTTTTCCCCATAGGTAATACATTGGATCTTCAGGACCTCATATCTCGTAGAGTTTTCAACCGATCCTCTCCATATTTTACATACACATGCTCTAGGGCACCCTTCAAATTCCTACAGGTTTTTGGAGCGTTGGCGCTGTTAGCTTTCAAGAAACCGGACGTTGATTTTCTCCCATAGGTAAAACATTAGAACTTCATGACGACATAACTCAGCGAATAAACTACTTACCTTCAATTTGATTAGTGTTCCTGAAAGCCTAGGGACATGTCGCAAATAAACAAGTTGCAAGCAAACTGTGTAAAATTAATTGTTATAGATATAAGACCAAGTGTAGAATATCGCGATGACGTCATAACGATAAAACTAAAAGAGCAATCCTCAATTTTCTTCGTTTTTTGAGAAGCCTGACTAAAAGTACCTGGTAAACGTCTATTACGAAAACCTCATTTCTTTAACCGTTACTGAGTTATAGGAGCAAGTTTGAAGCTATTACGTAATGATGACGTCATAAAATCAAAATACAGAAAAATCAGTTTGATTTCTGAAAAGCCCTTGGAAAACTACTGCCATGAAGTGTGCTTAGTTTTTTTCTACGCCCAACCGTTGTCGAGTTACTGCATTATTAGTTTGGGCGAAGCCGCCCAAACTATTCTTTTCCTTAAATACTTTCAACTATAAAAATTGCGCCCCTATTTCTCCTAGAGTATTTGATGTATAGACACCAAACTTGGCCACATTATTCGATAGGCACCAGAAAGAAGTGCTATGTGTTTTATAACAGATCCGACTAACATATTTTGAGGAATGCTGGGTAAAAGGTCCCATTTTTCCCAGTCATAATACATAATGCGATTTTCAAATCGCCATATCGTCCAGAGTTTTTATCCGATCCTCTCCAAATTTCACATGCCAACTCTCCAGGGTACCCTACAAGAATCCACAAGTTTACAGAACTTTAGCTTTAAAAACACCGGAAATCGATTTTTCCTCATAGGTAATACATTGGATCTTCAGGACCTCATATCTCGTAGAGTTTTCAACCGATCCTCTCCATATTTTACATACACATGCTCTAGGGCACCCTTCAAATTCCTACAGGTTTTTGGAGCGTTGGCGCTGTTAGCTTTCAAGAAACCGGACGTTGATTTTCTCCCATAGGTAATACATTAGAACTTCATGACGACATAACTCAGCGAATAAACTACTTACCTTCAATTTGATTAGTGTTCCTGAAAGCCTAGGGACATGTCGCAAATAAACAAGTTGCAAGCAAACTGTGTAAAATTAATTGTTATAGATATAAGACCAAGTGTAGAATATCGCGATGACGTCATAACGATAAAACTAAAAGAGCAATCCTCAATTTTCTTCGTTTTTTGAGAAGCCTGACTAAAAGTACCTGGTAAACGTCTATTACGAAAACCTCATTTCTTTAACCGTTACTGAGTTATATGAGCAAGTTTGAAGCTATTACGTAATGATGACGTCATAAAATCAAAATACAGAAAAATCAGTTTGATTTCTAAAAAGCCCTTGGAAAACTACTGCCATGAAGTGTGCTTAGTTTTTTTCTACGCCCAACCGTTGTCGAGTTACTGCATTATTAGTTTGGGCGAAGCCGCCCAAACTATTCTTTTCCTTAAATACTTTCAACTATAAAAATTGCGCCCCTATTTCTCCTAGAGTATTTGATGTATAGACACCAAACTTGGCCACATTATTCGATAGGCACCAGAAAGAAGTGCTATGTGTTTTATAACAGATCCGACTAACAGATTTTGAGGAATGCTGGGTAAAAGGTCCCATTTTTTCCAGTCATAATACATAATGCGATTTTCAAATCGCCATATCGTCCAGAGTTTTTATCCGATCCTCTCCAAATTTCACATGCCAACTCTCCAGGGTACCCTACAAGAATCCACAAGTTTACAGAACTTTAGCTTTAAAAACACCGGAAATCGATTTTTCCCCATAGGTAATACATTGGATCTTCAGGACCTCATATCTCGTTGAGTTTTCAACCGATCCTCTCCATATTTTACATACACATGCTCTAGGGCACCCTTCAAATTCCTACAGGTTTTTGGAGCGTTGGCGCTGTTAGCTTTCAAGAAACCGGACGTTGATTTTCTCCCATAGGTAATACATTAGAACTTCATGACGACATAACTCAGCGAATAAACTACTTACCTTCAATTTGATTAGTGTTCCTGAAAGCCTAGGGACATGTCGCAAATAAACAAGTTGCAAGCAAACTGTGTAAAATTAATTGTTATAGATATAAGGCCAAGTGTAGAATATCGCGATGACGTCATAACGATAAAACTAAAAGAGCAATCCTCAATTTTCTTCGTTTTTTGAGAAGCCTGACTAAAAGTACCTGGTAAACGTCTATTACGAAAACCTCATTTCTTTAACCGTTACTGAGTTATATGAGCAAGTTTGAAGCTATTACGTAATGATGACGTCATAAAATCAAAATACAGAAAAATCAGTTTGATTTCTGAAAAGCCCTTGGAAAACTACTGCCATGAAGTGTGCTTAGTTTTTTTCTACGCCCAACCGTTGTCGAGTTACTGCATTATTAGTTTGGGCGAAGCCGCCCAAACTATTCTTTTCCTTAAATACTTTCAACTATAAAAATTGCGCCCCTATTTCTCCTAGAGTGTTTGATGTATAGACACCAAACTTGGCCACATTATTCGATAGGCACCAGAAAGAAGTGCTATGTGTTTTATAACAGATCCGACTAACAGATTTTGAGGAATGCTGGGTAAAAGGTCCCATTTTTCCCAGTCATAATACATAATGCGATTTTCAAATCGCCATATCGTCCAGAGTTTTTATCCGATCCTCTCCAAATTTCACATGCCAACTATCCAGGGTACCCTACAAGAATCCACAAGTTTACAGAATTTTAGCTTCAAAAACACCGGAAATCGATTTTTCCCCATAGGTAATACATTGGATCTTCAGGACCTCATATCTCGTAGAGTTTTTAACCGATCCTCTCCATATTTTACATACACATGCTCTAGGGCACCCTTCAAATTCCTACAGGTTTTTGGAGCGTTGGCGCTGTTAGCTTTCAAGAAACCGGACGTTGATTTTCTCCCATAGGTAATACATTAGAACTTCATGACGACATAACTCAGCGAATAAACTACTTACCTTCAATTTGATTAGTGTTCCTGAAAGCCTAGGGACATGTCGCAAATAAACAAGTTGCAAGCAAACTGTGTAAAATTAATTGTTATAGATATAAGGCCAAGTGTAGAATATCGCGATGACGTCATAACGATAAAACTAAAAGAGCAATCCTCAATTTTCTTCGTTTTTTTAAAAGCCTGACTAAAAGTACCTGGTAAACGTCTATTACGAAAACCTCATTTCTTTAACCGTTACTGAGTTATATGAGCAAGTTTGAAGCTATTACGTAATGATGACGTCATAAAATCAAAATACAGAAAAATCAGTTTGATTTCTGAAAAGCCCTTGGAAAACTACTGCCATGAAGTGTGCTTAGTTTTTTTCTACGCCCAACCGTTGTCGAGCTACTGCATTATTAGTTTGGGCGAAGCCGCCCAAACTATTCTTTTCCTTAAATACTTTCAACTATAAAAATTGCGCCCCTATTTCTCCTAGAGTATTTGATGTATAGACATTAAACTTGGCCACATTATTCGATAGGCACCAGAAAGAAGTGCTATGTGTTTTATAACAGATCCGACTAACAGATTTTGAGGAATGCTGGGTAAAAGGTCCCATTTTTCCCAGTCATAATACATAATGCGATTTTCAAATCGCCATATCGTCCAGAGTTTTTATCCGATCCTCTCCAAATTTCACATGCCAACACTCCAGGGTACCCTACAAGAATCCACAAGTTTACAGAACTTTAGCTTTAAAAACACCGGAAATCGATTTTTCCCCATAGGTAATACATTGGATCTTCAGGACCTCATATCTCGTAGAGTTTTTAACCGATCCTCTCCATATTTTACATACACATGCTCTAGGGCACCCTTCAAATTCCTACAGGTTTTTGGAGCGTTGGCGCTGTTAGCTTTCAAGAAACCGGACGTTGATTTTCTCCCATAGGTAATACATTAGAACTTCATGACGACATAACTCAGCGAATAAACTACTTACCTTCAATTTGATTAGTGTTCCTGAAAGCCTAGGGACATGTCGCAAATAAACAAGTTGCAAGCAAACTGTGTAAAATTAATTGTTATAGATATAAGGCCAAGTGTAGAATATCGCGATGACGTCATAACGATAAAACTAAAAGAGCAATCCTCAATTTTCTTCGTTTTTTTAAAAGCCTGACTAAAAGTACCTGGTAAACGTCTATTACGAAAACCTCATTTCTTTAACCGTTACTGAGTTATATGAGCAAGTTTGAAGCTATTACGTAATGATGACGTCATAAAATCAAAATACAGAAAAATCAGTTTGATTTCTGAAAAGCCCTTGGAAAACTACTGCCATGAAGTGTGCTTAGTTTTTTTCTACGCCCAACCGTTGTCGAGCTACTGCATTATTAGTTTGGGCGAAGCCGCCCAAACTATTCTTTTCCTTAAATACTTTCAACTATAAAAATTGCGCCCCTATTTCTCCTAGAGTATTTGATGTATAGACATTAAACTTGGCCACATTATTCGATAGGCACCAGAAAGAAGTGCTATGTGTTTTATAACAGATCCGACTAACAGATTTTGAGGAATGCTGGGTAAAAGGTCCCATTTTTCCCAGTCATAATACATAATGCGATTTTCAAATCGCCATATCGTCCAGAGTTTTTATCCGATCCTCTCCAAATTTCACATGCCAACACTCCAGGGTACCCTACAAGAATCCACAAGTTTACAGAACTTTAGCTTTAAAAACACCGGAAATCGATTTTTCCCCATAGGTAATACATTGGATCTTCAGGACCTCATATCTCGTAGAGTTTTTAACCGATCCTCTCCATATTTTACATACACATGCTCTAGGGCACCCTTCAAATTCCTACAGGTTTTTGGAGCGTTGGCGCTGTTAGCTTTCAAGAAACCGGACGTTGATTTTCTCCCATAGGTAATACATTAGAACTTCATGACGACATAACTCAGCGAATAAACTACTTACCTTCAATTTGATTAGTGTTCCTGAAAGCCTAGGGACATGTCGCAAATAAACAAGTTGCAAGCAAACTGTGTAAAATTAATTGTTATAGATATAAGGCCAAGTGTAGAATATCGCGATGACGTCATAACGATAAAACTAAAAGAGCAATCCTCAATTTTCTTCGTTTTTTGAGAAGCCTGACTAAAAGTACCTGGTAAACGTCTATTACGAAAACCTCATTTCTTTGACCGTTACTGAGTTATATGAGCAAGTTTGAAGCTATTACGTAATGATGACGTCATAAAATCAAAATACAGAAAAATCAGTTTGATTTCTGAAAAGCCCTTGGAAAACTACTGCCATGAAGTGTGCTTAGTTTTTTTCTACGCCCAACCGTTGTCGAGTTACTGCATTATTAGTTTGGGCGAAGCCGCCCAAACTATTCTTTTCCTTAAATACTTTCAACTATAAAAATTGCGCCCCTATTTCTCCTAGAGTATTTGATGTATAGACACCAAACTTGGCCACATTATTCGATAGGCACCAGAAAGAAGTGCTATGTGTTTTATAACAGATCCGACTAACATATTTTGAGGAATGCTGGGTAAAAGGTCCCATTATTCCCAGTCATAATACATAATGCGATTTTCAAATCGCCATATCGTCCAGAGTTTTTATCCGATTCTCTCCAAATTTCACATGCCAACTCTCCAGGGTACCCTACAAGAATCCACAAGTTTACAGAACTTTAGCTTTAAAAACACCGGAAATCGATTTTTCCCCATAGGTAATACATTGGATCTTCAGGACCTCATATCTCGTAGAGTTTTCAACCGATCCTCTCCATATTTTACATACACATGCTCTAGGGCACCCTTCAAATTCCTACAGGTTTTTGGAGCGTTGGCGCTGTTAGCTTTCAAGAAACCAGACGTTGATTTTCTCCCATAGGTAATACATTAGAACTTCATGACGACATAACTCAGCGAATAAACTACTTACCTTCAATTTGATTAGTGTTCCTGAAAGCCTAGGGACATGTCGCAAATAAACAAGTTGCAAGCAAACTGTGTAAAATTAATTGTTATAGATATAAGGCCAAGTGTAGAATATCGCGATGACGTCATAACGATAAAACTAAAAGAGCAATCCTCAATTTTCTTCGTTTTTTGAGAAGCCTGACTAAAAGTACCTGGTAAACGTCTATTACGAAAACCTCATTTCTTTAACCGTTACTGAGTTATATGAGCAAGTTTGAAGCTATTACGTAATGATGACGTCATAAAATCAAAATACAGAAAAATCAGTTTGATTTCTGAAAAGCCCTTGGAAAACTACTGCCATGAAGTGTGCTTAGTTTTTTTCTACGCCCAACCGTTGTCGAGTTACTGCATTATTAGTTTGGGCGAAGCCGCCCAAACTATTCTTTTCCTTAAATACTTTCAACTATAAAAATTGCGCCCCTATTTCTCCTAGAGTATTTGATGTATAGACACTAAACTTGGCCACATTATTCGATAGGCACCAGAAAGAAGTGCTATGTGTTTTATAACAGATCCGACTAACAGATTTTGAGGAATGCTGGGTAAAAGGTCCCATTTTTCCCAGTCATAATACATAATGCGATTTTAAAATCGCCATATCGTCCAGAGTTTTTATCCGATCCTCTCCAAATCTCACATGCCAACTCTCCAGGGTACCCTACAAGAATCCACAAGTTTACAGAACATTAGCTTTAAAAACACCGGAAATCGATTTCCCCCCATAGGTAATACATTGGATCTTCAGGACCTCATATCTCGTAGAGTTTTCAACCGATCCTCTCCATATTTTACATACACATGCTCTAGGGCACCCTTCAAATTCTTACAGGTTTTTGGAGCGTTGGCGCTGTTAGCTTTCAAGAAACCGGACGTTGATTTTCTCCCATAGGTAATACATTAGAACTTCATGACGACATAACTCAGCGAATAAACTACTTACCTTCAATTTGATTAGTGTTCCTGAAAGCCTAGGGACATGTCGCAAATAAACAAGTTGCAAGCAAACTGTGTAAAATTAATTGTTATAGATATAAGGCCAAGTGTAGAATATCGCGATGACGTCATAACGATAAAACTAAAAGAGCAATCCTCAATTTTCTTCGTTTTTTGAGAAGCCTGACTAAAAGTACCTGGTAAACGTCTATTACGAAAACCTCATTTCTTTAACCGTTACTGAGTTATATGAGCAAGTTTGAAGCTATTACGTAATGATGACGTCATAAAATCAAAATACAGAAAAATCAGTTTGATTTCTGAAAAGCCCTTGGAAAACTACTGCCATGAAGTGTGCTTAGTTTTTTTCTACGCCCAACCGTTGTCGAGTTACTGCATTATTAGTTTGGGCGAAGCCGCCCAAACTATTCTTTTCCTTAAATACTTTCAACTATAAAAATTGCGCCCCTATTTCTCCTAGAGTATTTGATGTATAGACACTAAACTTGGCCACATTATTCGATAGGCACCAGAAAGAAGTGCTATGTGTTTTATAACAGATCCGACTAACAGATTTTGAGGAATGCTGGGTAAAAGGTCCCATTTTTCCCAGTCATAATACATAATGCGATTTTCAAATCGCCATATCGTCCAGAGTTTTTATCCGATCCTCTCCAAATCTCACATGCCAACTCTCCAGGGTACCCTACAAGAATCCACAAGTTTACAGAACTTTAGCTTTAAAAACACCGGAAATCGATTTTCCCCCATAGGTAATACATTGGATCTTCAGGACCTCATATCTCGTAGAGTTTTCAACCGATCCTCTCCATATTTTACATACACATGCTCTAGGGCACCCTTCAAATTCTTACAGGTTTTTGGAGCGTTGGCGCTGTTAGCTTTCAAGAAACCGGACGTTGATTTTCTCCCATAGGTAATACATTAGAACTTCATGACGACATAACTCAGCGAATAAACTACTTACCTTCAATTTGATTAGTGTTCCTGAAAGCCTAGGGACATGTCGCAAATAAACAAGTTGCAAGCAAACTGTGTAAAATTAATTGTTATAGATATAAGGCCAAGTGTAGAATATCGCGATGACGTCATAACGATAAAACTAAAAGAGCAATCCTCAATTTTCTTCGTTTTTTGAGAAGCCTGACTAAAAGTACCTGGTAAACGTCTATTACGAAAACCTCATTTCTTTAACCGTTACTGAGTTATATGAGCAAGTTTGAAGCTATTACGTAATGATGACGTCATAAAATCAAAATACAGAAAAATCAGTTTGATTTCTGAAAAGCCCTTGGAAAACTACTGCCATGAAGTGTGCTTAGTTTTTTTCTACGCCCAACCGTTGTCGAGTTACTGCATTATTAGTTTGGGCGAAGCCGCCCAAACTATTCTTTTCCTTAAATACTTTCAACTATAAAAATTGCGCCCCTATTTCTCCTAGAGTGTTTGATGTATAGACACCAAACTTGGCCACATTATTCGATAGGCACCAGAAAGAAGTGCTATGTGTTTTATAACAGATCCGACTAACAGATTTTGAGGAATGCTGGGTAAAAGGTCCCATTTTTCCCAGTCATAATACATAATGCGATTTTCAAATCGCCATATCGTCCAGAGTTTTTATCCGATCCTCTCCAAATTTCACATGCCAACACTCCAGGGTACCCTACAAGAATCCACAAGTTTACAGAACTTTAGCTTTAAAAACACCGGAAATCGATTTTTCCCCATAGGTAATACATTGGATCTTCAGGACCTCATATCTCGTAGAGTTTTTAACCGATCCTCTCCATATTTTACATACACATGCTCTAGGGCACCCTTCAAATTCCTACAGGTTTTTGGAGCGTTGGCGCTGTTAGCTTTCAAGAAACCGGACGTTGATTTTCTCCCATAGGTAATACATTAGAACTTCATGACGACATAACTCAGCGAATAAACTACTTACCTTCAATTTGATTAGTGTTCCTGAAAGCCTAGGGACATGTCGCAAATAAACAAGTTGCAAGCAAACTGTGTAAAATTAATTGTTATAGATATAAGGCCAAGTGTAGAATATCGCGATGACGTCATAACGATAAAACTAAAAGAGCAATCCTCAATTTTCTTCGTTTTTTGAGAAGCCTGACTAAAAGTACCTGGTAAACGTCTATTACGAAAACCTCATTTCTTTGACCGTTACTGAGTTATATGAGCAAGTTTGAAGCTATTACGTAATGATGACGTCATAAAATCAAAATACAGAAAAATCAGTTTGATTTCTGAAAAGCCCTTGGAAAACTACTGCCATGAAGTGTGCTTAGTTTTTTTCTACGCCCAACCGTTGTCGAGTTACTGCATTATTAGTTTGGGCGAAGCCGCCCAAACTATTCTTTTCCTTAAATACTTTCAACTATAAAAATTGCGCCCCTATTTCTCCTAGAGTATTTGATGTATAGACACCAAACTTGGCCACATTATTCGATAGGCACCAGAAAGAAGTGCTATGTGTTTTATAACAGATCCGACTAACATATTTTGAGGAATGCTGGGTAAAAGGTCCCATTATTCCCAGTCATAATACATAATGCGATTTTCAAATCGCCATATCGTCCAGAGTTTTTATCCGATCCTCTCCAAATTTCACATGCCAACTCTCCAGGGTACCCTACAAGAATCCACAAGTTTACAGAACTTTAGCTTTAAAAACACCGGAAATCGATTTTTCCCCATAGGTAATACATTGGATCTTCAGGACCTCATATCTCGTAGAGTTTTCAACCGATCCTCTCCATATTTTACATACACATGCTCTAGGGCACCCTTCAAATTCCTACAGGTTTTTGGAGCGTTGGCGCTGTTAGCTTTCAAGAAACCAGACGTTGATTTTCTCCCATAGGTAATACATTAGAACTTCATGACGACATAACTCAGCGAATAAACTACTTACCTTCAATTTGATTAGTGTTCCCGAAAGCCTAGGGACATGTCGCAAATAAACAAGTTGCAAGCAAACTGTGTAAAATTAATTGTTATAGATATAAGGCCAAGTGTAGAATATCGCGATGACGTCATAACGATAAAACTAAAAGAGCAATCCTCAATTTTCTTCGTTTTTTGAGAAGCCTGACTAAAAGTACCTGGTAAACGTCTATTACGAAAACCTCATTTCTTTAACCGTTACTGAGTTATATGAGCAAGTTTGAAGCTATTACGTAATGATGACGTCATAAAATCAAAATACAGAAAAATCAGTTTGATTTCTGAAAAGCCCTTGGAAAACTACTGCCATGAAGTGTGCTTAGTTTTTTTCTACGCCCAACCGTTGTCGAGTTACTGCATTATTAGTTTGGGCGAAGCCGCCCAAACTATTCTTTTCCTTAAATACTTTCAACTATAAAAATTGCGCCCCTATTTCTCCTAGAGTATTTGATGTATAGACACCAAACTTGGCCACATTATTCGATAGGCACCAGAAAGAAGTGCTATGTGTTTTATAACAGATCCGACTAACATATTTTGAGGAATGCTGGGTAAAAGGTCCCATTTTTCCCAGTCATAATACATAATGCGATTTTCAAATCGCCATATCGTCCAGAGTTTTTATCCGATCCTCTCCAAATTTCACATGCCAACTCTCCAGGGTACCCTACAAGAATCCACAAGTTTACAGAACTTTAGCTTTAAAAACACCGGAAATCGATTTTTCCCCATAGGTAATACATTGGATCTTCAGGACCTCATATCTCGTAGAGTTTTCAACCGATCCTCTCCATATTTTACATACACATGCTCTAAGGCACCCTTCAAATTCCTACAGGTTTTTGGAGCGTTGGCGCTGATAGCTTTCAAGAAACCAGACGTTGATTTTCTCCCATAGGTAATACATTAGAACTTCATGACGACATAACTCAGCGAATAAACTACTTACCTTCAATTTGATTAGTGTTCCTGAAAGCCTAGGGACATGTCGCAAATAAACAAGTTGCAAGCAAACTGTGTAAAATTAATTGTTATAGATATAAGGCCAAGTGTAGAATATCGCGATGACGTCATAACGATAAAACTAAAAGAGCAATCCTCAATTTTCTTCGTTTTTTGAGAAGCCTGACTAAAAGTACCTGGTAAACGTCTATTACGAAAACCTCATTTCTTTAACCGTTACTGAGTTATATGAGCAAGTTTGAAGCTATTACGTAATAATGACGTCATAAAATCAAAATACAGAAAAATCAGTTTGATTTCTGAAAAGCCCTTGGAAAACTACTGCCATGAAGTGTGCTTAGTTTTTTTCTACGCCCAACCGTTGTCGAGTTACTGCATTATTAGTTTGGGCGAAGCCGCCCAAACTATTCTTTTCCTTAAATACTTTCAACTATAAAAATTGCGCCCCTATTTCTCCTAGAGTATTTGATGTATAGACACTAAACTTGGCCACATTATTCGATAGGCACCAGAAAGAAGTGCTATGTGTTTTATAACAGATCCGACTAACAGATTTTGAGGAATGCTGGGTAAAAGGTCCCATTTTTCCCAGTCATAATACATAATGCGATTTTCAAATCGCCATATCGTCCAGAGTTTTTATCCGATCCTCTCCAAATCTCACATGCCAACTCTCCAGGGTACCCTACAAGAATCCACAAGTTTACAGAACTTTAGCTTTAAAAACACCGGAAATCGATTTTCCCCCATAGGTAATACATTGGATCTTCAGGACCTCATATCTCGTAGAGTTTTCAACCGATCCTCTCCATATTTTACATACACATGCTCTAGGGCACCCTTCAAATTCTTACAGGTTTTTGGAGCGTTGGCGCTGTTAGCTTTCAAGAAACCGGACGTTGATTTTCTCCCATAGGTAATACATTAGAACTTCATGACGACATAACTCAGCGAATAAACTACTTACCTTCAATTTGATTAGTGTTCCTGAAAGCCTAGGGACATGTCGCAAATAAACAAGTTGCAAGCAAACTGTGTAAAATTAATTGTTATAGATATAAGGCCAAGTGTAGAATATCGCGATGACGTCATAACGATAAAACTAAAAGAGCAATCCTCAATTTTCTTCGTTTTTTGAGAAGCCTGACTAAAAGTACCTGGTAAACGTCTATTACGAAAACCTCATTTCTTTAACCGTTACTGAGTTATATGAGCAAGTTTGAAGCTATTACGTAATGATGACGTCATAAAATCAAAATACAGAAAAATCAGTTTGATTTCTGAAAAGCCCTTGGAAAACTACTGCCATGAAGTGTGCTTAGTTTTTTTCTACGCCCAACCGTTGTCGAGTTACTGCATTATTAGTTTGGGCGAAGCCGCCCAAACTATTCTTTTCCTTAAATACTTTCAACTATAAAAATTGCGCCCCTATTTCTCCTAGAGTGTTTGATGTATAGACACCAAACTTGGCCACATTATTCGATAGGCACCAGAAAGAAGTGCTATGTGTTTTATAACAGATCCGACTAACAGATTTTGAGGAATGCTGGGTAAAAGGTCCCATTTTTCCCAGTCATAATACATAATGCGATTTTCAAATCGCCATATCGTCCAGAGTTTTTATCCGATCCTCTCCAAATTTCACATGCCAACTCTCCAGGGTACCCTACAAGAATCCACAAGTTTACAGAACTTTAGCTTTAAAAACACCGGAAATCGATTTTTCCCCATAGGTAATACATTGGATCTTCAGGACCTCATATCTCGTAGAGTTTTTAACCGATCCTCTCCATATTTTACATACACATGCTCTAAGGCACCCTTCAAATTCCTACAGGTTTTTGGAGCGTTGGCGCTGATAGCTTTCAAGAAACCAGACGTTGATTTTCTCCCATAGGTAATACATTAGAACTTCATGACGACATAACTCAGCGAATAAACTACTTACCTTCAATTTGATTAGTGTTCCTGAAAGCCTAGGGACATGTCGCAAATAAACAAGTTGCAAGCAAACTGTGTAAAATTAATTGTTATAGATATAAGGCCAAGTGTAGAATATCGCGATGACGTCATAACGATAAAACTAAAAGAGCAATCCTCAATTTTCTTCGTTTTTTGAGAAGCCTGACTAAAAGTACCTGGTAAACGTCTATTACGAAAACCTCATTTCTTTAACCGTTACTGAGTTATATGAGCAAGTTTGAAGCTATTACGTAATAATGACGTCATAAAATCAAAATACAGAAAAATCAGTTTGATTTCTGAAAAGCCCTTGGAAAACTACTGCCATGAAGTGTGCTTAGTTTTTTTCTACGCCCAACCGTTGTCGAGTTACTGCATTATTAGTTTGGGCGAAGCCGCCCAAACTATTCTTTTCCTTAAATACTTTCAACTATAAAAATTGCGCCCCTATTTCTCCTAGAGTATTTGATGTATAGACACTAAACTTGGCCACATTATTCGATAGGCACCAGAAAGAAGTGCTATGTGTTTTATAACAGATCCGACTAACAGATTTTGAGGAATGCTGGGTAAAAGGTCCCATTTTTCCCAGTCATAATACATAATGCGATTTTCAAATCGCCATATCGTCCAGAGTTTTTATCCGATCCTCTCCAAATCTCACATGCCAACTCTCCAGGGTACCCTACAAGAATCCACAAGTTTACAGAACTTTAGCTTTAAAAACACCGGAAATCGATTTTCCCCCATAGGTAATACATTGGATCTTCAGGACCTCATATCTCGTAGAGTTTTCAACCGATCCTCTCCATATTTTACATACACATGCTCTAGGGCACCCTTCAAATTCTTACAGGTTTTTGGAGCGTTGGCGCTGTTAGCTTTCAAGAAACCGGACGTTGATTTTCTCCCATAGGTAATACATTAGAACTTCATGACGACATAACTCAGCGAATAAACTACTTACCTTCAATTTGATTAGTGTTCCTGAAAGCCTAGGGACATGTCGCAAATAAACAAGTTGCAAGCAAACTGTGTAAAATTAATTGTTATAGATATAAGGCCAAGTGTAGAATATCGCGATGACGTCATAACGATAAAACTAAAAGAGCAATCCTCAATTTTCTTCGTTTTTTGAGAAGCCTGACTAAAAGTACCTGGTAAACGTCTATTACGAAAACCTCATTTCTTTAACCGTTACTGAGTTATATGAGCAAGTTTGAAGCTATTACGTAATGATGACGTCATAAAATCAAAATACAGAAAAATCAGTTTGATTTCTGAAAAGCCCTTGGAAAACTACTGCCATGAAGTGTGCTTAGTTTTTTTCTACGCCCAACCGTTGTCGAGTTACTGCATTATTAGTTTGGGCGAAGCCGCCCAAACTATTCTTTTCCTTAAATACTTTCAACTATAAAAATTGCGCCCCTATTTCTCCTAGAGTGTTTGATGTATAGACACCAAACTTGGCCACATTATTCGATAGGCACCAGAAAGAAGTGCTATGTGTTTTATAACAGATCCGACTAACAGATTTTGAGGAATGCTGGGTAAAAGGTCCCATTTTTCCCAGTCATAATACATAATGCGATTTTCAAATCGCCATATCGTCCAGAGTTTTTATCCGATCCTCTCCAAATTTCACATGCCAACTCTCCAGGGTACCCTACAAGAATCCACAAGTTTACAGAACTTTAGCTTTAAAAACACCGGAAATCGATTTTTCCCCATAGGTAATACATTGGATCTTCAGGACCTCATATCTCGTAGAGTTTTTAACCGATCCTCTCCATATTTTACATACACATGCTCTAGGGCACCCTTCAAATTCCTACAGGTTTTTGGAGCGTTGGCGCTGTTAGCTTTCAAGAAACCGGACGTTGATTTTCTCCCATAGGTAATACATTAGAACTTCATGACGACATAACTCAGCGAGTAAACTACTTACCTTCAATTTGATTAGTGTTCCTGAAAGCCTAGGGACATGTCGCAAATAAACAAGTTGCAAGCAAACTGTGTAAAATTAATTGTTATAGATATAAGGCCAAGTGTAGAATATCGCGATGACGTCATAACGATAAAACTAAAAGAGCAATCCTCAATTTTCTTCGTTTTTTGAGAAGCCTGACTAAAAGTACCTGGTAAACGTCTATTACGAAAACCTCATTTCTTTAACCGTTACTGAGTTATATGAGCAAGTTTGAAGCTATTACGTAATGATGACGTCATAAAATCAAAATACAGAAAAATCAGTTTGATATCTGAAAAGCCCTTGGAAAACTACTGCCATGAAGTGTGCTTAGTTTTTTTCTACGCCCAACCGTTGTCGAGTTACTGCATTATTAGTTTGGGCGAAGCCGCCCAAACTATTCTTTTCCTTAAATACTTTCAACTATAAAAATTGCGCCCCTATTTCTCCTAGAGTATTTGATGTATAGACACTAAACTTGGCCACATTATTCGATAGGCACCAGAAAGAAGTGCTATGTGTTTTATAACAGATCCGACTAACAGATTTTGAGGAATGCTGGGTAAAAGGTCCCATTTTTCCCAGTCATAATACATAATGCGATTTTCAAATCGCCATATCGTCCAGAGTTTTTATCCGATCCTCTCCAAATCTCACATGCCAACTCTCCAGGGTACCCTACAAGAATCCACAAGTTTACAGAACTTTAGCTTTAAAAACACCGGAAATCGATTTTTCCCCATAGGTAATACATTGGATCTTCAGGACCTCATATCTCGTAGAGTTTTCAACCGATCCTCTCCATATTTTACATACACATGCTCTAGGGCACCCTTCAAATTCCTACAGGTTTTTGGAGCGTTGGCGCTGTTAGCTTTCAAGAAACCGGACGTTGATTTTCTCCCATAGGTAATACATTAGAACTTCATGACGACATAACTCAGCGAATAAACTACTTACCTTCAATTTGATTAGTGTTCCTGAAAGCCTAGGGACATGTCGCAAATAAACAAGTTGCAAGCAAACTGTGTAAAATTAATTGTTACAGATATAAGGCCAAGTGTAGAATATCGCGATGACGTCATAACGATAAAACTAAAAGAGCAATCCTCAATTTTCTTCGTTTTTTGAGAAGCCTGACTAAAAGTACCTGGTAAACGTCTATTACGAAAACCTCATTTCTTTAACCGTTACTGAGTTATATGAGCAAGTTTGAAGCTATTACGTAATGATGACGTCATAAAATCAAAATACAGAAAAATCAGTTTGATTTCTGAAAAGCCCTTGGAAAACTACTGCCATGAAGTGTGCTTAGTTTTTTTCTACGCCCAACCGTTGTCGAGTTACTGCATTATTAGTTTGGGCGAAGCCGCCCAAACTATTCTTTTCCTTAAATACTTTCAACTATAAAAATTGCGCCCCTATTTCTCCTAGAGTATTTGATGTATAGACACCAAACTTGGCCACATTATTCGATAGGCACCAGAAAGAAGTGCTATGTGTTTTATAACAGATCCGACTAACAGATTTTGAGGAATGCTGGGTAAAAGGTCCCATTTTTCCCAGTCATAATACATAATGCGATTTTCAAATCGCCATATCGTCCAGAGTTTTTATCCGATCCTCTCCAAATCTCACATGCCAACTCTCCAGGGTACCCTACAAGAATCCACAAGTTTACAGAACTTTAGCTTTAAAAACACCGGAAATCGATTTTTCCCCATAGGTAATACATTGGATCTTCAGGACCTCATATCTCGTAGAGTTTTCAACCGATCCTCTCCATATTTTACATACACATGCTCTAGGGCACCCTTCAAATTCCTACAGGTTTTTGGAGCGTTGGCGCTGTTAGCTTTCAAGAAACCGGACGTTGATTTTCTCCCATAGGTAATACATTAGAACTTCATGACAACATAACTCAGCGAATAAACTACTTACCTTCAATTTGATTAGTGTTCCTGAAAGCCTAGGGACATGTCGCAAATAAACAAGTTGCAAGCAAACTGTGTAAAATTAATTGTTACAGATATAAGGCCAAGTGTAGAATATCGCGATGACGTCATAACGATAAAACTAAAAGAGCAATCCTCAATTTTCTTCGTTTTTCGAGAAGCCTGACTAAAAGTACCTGGTAAACGTCTATTACGAAAACCTCATTTCTTTAACCGTTACTGAGTTATATGAGCAAGTTTGAAGCTATTACGTAATGATGACGTCATAAAATCAAAATACAGAAAAATCAGTTTGATATCTGAAAAGCCCTTGGAAAACTACTGCCATGAAGTGTGCTTAGTTTTTTTCTACGCCCAACCGTTGTCGAGTTACTGCATTATTAGTTTGGGCGAAGCCGCCCAAACTATTCTTTTCCTTAAATACTTTCAACTATAAAAATTGCGCCCCTATTTCTCCTAGAGTATTTGATGTATAGACACTAAACTTGGCCACATTATTCGATAGGCACCAGAAAGAAGTGCTATGTGTTTTATAACAGATCCGACTAACAGATTTTGAGGAATGCTGGGTAAAAGGTCCCATTTTTCCCAGTCATAATACATAATGCGATTTTCAAATCGCCATATCGTCCAGAGTTTTTATCCGATCCTCTCCAAATCTCACATGCCAACTCTCCAGGGTACCCTACAAGAATCCACAAGTTTACAGAACTTTAGCTTTAAAAACACCGGAAATCGATTTTTCCCCATAGGTAATACATTGGATCTTCAGGACCTCATATCTCGTAGAGTTTTCAACCGATCCTCTCCATATTTTACATACACATGCTCTAGGGCACCCTTCAAATTCCTACAGGCTTTTGGAGCGTTGGCGCTGTTAGCTTTCAAGAAACCGGACGTTGATTTTCTCCCATAGGTAATACATTAGAACTTCATGACGACATAACTCAGCGAATAAACTACTTACCTTCAATTTGATTAGTGTTCCTGAAAGCCTAGGGACATGTCGCAAATAAACAAGTTGCAAGCAAACTGTGTAAAATTAATTGTTACAGATATAAGGCCAAGTGTAGAATATCGCGATGACGTCATAACGATAAAACTAAAAGAGCAATCCTCAATTTTCTTCGTTTTTTTGAAGCCTGACTAAAAGTACCTGGTAAACGTCTATTACGAAAACCTCATTTCTTTAACCGTTACTGAGTTATATGAGCAAGTTTGAAGCTATTACGTAATGATGACGTCATAAAATCAAAATACAGAAAAATCAGTTTGATTTCTGAAAAGCCCTTGGAAAACTACTGCCATGAAGTGTGCTTAGTTTTTTTCTACGCCCAACCGTTGTCGAGTTACTGCATTATTAGTTTGGGCGAAGCCGCCCAAACTATTCTTTTCCTTAAATACTTTCAACTATAAAAATTGCGCCCCTATTTCTCCTAGAGTATTTGATGTATAGACACCAAACTTGGCCACATTATTCGATAGGCACCAGAAAGAAGTGCTATGTGTTTTATAACAGATCCGACTAACAGATTTTGAGGAATGCTGGGTAAAAGGTCCCATTTTTCCCAGTCATAATACATAATGCGATTTTCAAATCGCCATATCGTCCAGAGTTTTTATCCGATCCTCTCCAAATTTCACATGCCAACTCTCCAGGGTACCCTACAAGAATCCACAAGTTTACAGAACTTTAGCTTTAAAAACACCGGAAATCGATTTTTCCCCATAGGTAATACATTGGATCTTCAGGACCTCATAATACATTAGAACTTCATGACGACATAACTCAGCGAATAAACTACTTACCTTCAATTTGATTAGTGTTCCTGAAAGCCTAGGGACATGTCGCAAATAAACAAGTTGCAAGCAAACTGTGTAAAATTAATTGTTATAGATATAAGGCCAAGTGTAGAATATCGCGATGACGTCATAACGATAAAACTAAAAGAGCAATCCTCAATTTTCTTCGTTTTTTGAGAAGCCTGACTAAAAGTACCTGGTAAACGTCTATTACGAAAACCTCATTTCTTTAACCGTTACTGAGTTATATGAGCAAGTTTGAAGCTATTACGTAATGATGACGTCATAAAATCAAAATACAGAAAAATCAGTTTGATTTCTGAAAAGCCCTTGGAAAACTACTGCCATGAAGTGTGCTTAGTTTTTTTCTACGCCCAACCGTTGTCGAGTTACTGCATTATTAGTTTGGGCGAAGCCGCCCAAACTATTCTTTTCCTTAAATACTTTCAACTATAAAAATTGCGCCCCTATTTCTCCTAGAGTATTTGATGTATAGACACTAAACTTGGCCACATTATTCGATAGGCACCAGAAAGAAGTGCTATGTGTTTTATAACAGATCCGACTAACAGATTTTGAGGAATGCTGGGTAAAAGGTCCCATTTTTCCCAGTCATAATACATAATGCGATTTTCAAATCGCCATATCGTCCAGAGTTTTTATCCGATCCTCTCCAAATTTCACATGCCAACTCTCCAGGGTACCCTACAAGAATCCACAAGTTTACAGAACTTTAGCTTTAAAAACACCGGAAATCGATTTTTCCCCATAGGTAATACATTGGATCTTCAGGACCTCATATCTCGTAGAGTTTTTAACCGATCCTCTCCATATTTTACATACACATGCTCTAGGGCACCCTTCAAATTCCTACAGGTTTTTGGAGCGTTGGCGCTGTTAGCTTTCAAGAAACCGGACGTTGATTTTCTCCCATAGGTAATACATTAGAACTTCATGACGACATAACTCAGCGAATAAACTACTTACCTTCAATTTGATTAGTGTTCCTGAAAGCCTAGGGACATGTCGCAAATAAACAAGTTGCAAGCAAACTGTGTAAAATTAATTGTTACAGATATAAGGCCAAGTGTAGAATATCGCGATGCCGTCATAACGATAAAACTAAAAGAGCAATCCTCAATTTTCTTCGTTTTTTGAGAAGCCTGACTAAAAGTACCTGGTAAACGTCTATTACGAAAACCTCATTTCTTTAACCGTTACTGAGTTATATGAGCAAGTTTGAAGCTATTACGTAATGATGACGTCATAAAATCAAAATACAGAAAAATCAGTTTGATTTCTGAAAAGCCCTTGGAAAACTACTGCCATGAAGTGTGCTTAGTTTTTTTCTACGCCCAACCGTTGTCGAGTTACTGCATTATTAGTTTGGGCGAAGCCGCCCAAACTATTCTTTTCCTTAAATACTTTCAACTATAAAAATTGCGCCCCTATTTCTCTTAGAGTATTTGATGTATAGACACCAAACTTGGCCACATTATTCGATAGGCACCAGAAAGAAGTGCTATGTGTTTTATAACAGATCCGACTAACAGATTTTGAGGAATGCTGGGTAAAAGGTCCCATTTTTCCCAGTCATAATACATAATGCGATTTTCAAATCGCCATATCGTCCAGAGTTTTTATCCGATCCTCTCCAAATCTCACATGCCAACTCTCCAGGGTACCCTACAAGAATCCACAAGTTTACAGAACTTTAGCTTTAAAAACACCGGAAATCGATTTTTCCCCATAGGTAATACATTGGATCTTCAGGACCTCATATCTCGTAGAGTTTTCAACCGATCCTCTCCATATTTTACATACACATGCTCTAGGGCACCCTTCAAATTCCTACAGGTTTTTGGAGCGTTGGCGCTGTTAGCTTTCAAGAAACCGGACGTTGATTTTCTCCCATAGGTAATACATTAGAACTTCATGACAACATAACTCAGCGAATAAACTACTTACCTTCAATTTGATTAGTGTTCCTGAAAGCCTAGGGACATGTCGCAAATAAACAAGTTGCAAGCAAACTGTGTAAAATTAATTGTTACAGATATAAGGCCAAGTGTAGAATATCGCGATGACGTCATAACGATAAAACTAAAAGAGCAATCCTCAATTTTCTTCGTTTTTTGAGAAGCCTGACTAAAAGTACCTGGTAAACGTCTATTACGAAAACCTCATTTCTTTAACCGTTACTGAGTTATATGAGCAAGTTTGAAGCTATTACGTAATGATGACGTCATAAAATCAAAATACAGAAAAATCAGTTTGATATCTGAAAAGCCCTTGGAAAACTACTGCCATGAAGTGTGCTTAGTTTTTTTCTACGCCCAACCGTTGTCGAGTTACTGCATTATTAGTTTGGGCGAAGCCGCCCAAACTATTCTTTTCCTTAAATACTTTCAACTATAAAAATTGCGCCCCTATTTCTCCTAGAGTATTTGATGTATAGACACTAAACTTGGCCACATTATTCGATAGGCACCAGAAAGAAGTGCTATGTGTTTTATAACAGATCCGACTAACAGATTTTGAGGAATGCTGGGTAAAAGGTCCCATTTTTCCCAGTCATAATACATAATGCGATTTTCAAATCGCCATATCGTCCAGAGTTTTTATCCGATCCTCTCCAAATCTCACATGCCAACTCTCCAGGGTACCCTACAAGAATCCACAAGTTTACAGAACTTTAGCTTTAAAAACACCGGAAATCGATTTTTCCCCATAGGTAATACATTGGATCTTCAGGACCTCATATCTCGTAGAGTTTTCAACCGATCCTCTCCATATTTTACATACACATGCTCTAGGGCACCCTTCAAATTCCTACAGGTTTTTGGAGCGTTGGCGCTGTTAGCTTTCAAGAAACCGGACGTTGATTTTCTCCCATAGGTAATACATTAGAACTTCATGACGACATAACTCAGCGAATAAACTACTTACCTTCAATTTGATTAGTGTTCCTGAAAGCCTAGGGACATGTCGCAAATAAACAAGTTGCAAGCAAACTGTGTAAAATTAATTGTTACAGATATAAGGCCAAGTGTAGAATATCGCGATGACGTCATAACGATAAAACTAAAAGAGCAATCCTCAATTTTCTTCGTTTTTTGAGAAGCCTGACTAAAAGTACCTGGTAAACGTCTATTACGAAAACCTCATTTCTTTAACCGTTACTGAGTTATATGAGCAAGTTTGAAGCTATTACGTAATGATGACGTCATAAAATCAAAATACAGAAAAATCAGTTTGATTTCTGAAAAGCCCTTGGAAAACTACTGCCATGAAGTGTGCTTAGTTTTTTTCTACGCCCAACCGTTGTCGAGTTACTGCATTATTAGTTTGGGCGAAGCCGCCCAAACTATTCTTTTCCTTAAATACTTTCAACTATAAAAATTGCGCCCCTATTTCTCCTAGAGTATTTGATGTATAGACACCAAACTTGGCCACATTATTCGATAGGCACCAGAAAGAAGTGCTATGTGTTTTATAACAGATCCGACTAACAGATTTTGAGGAATGCTGGGTAAAAGGTCCCATTTTTCCCAGTCATAATACATAATGCGATTTTCAAATCGCCATATCGTCCAGAGTTT
Organism: Flabesymbios commensalis; assembly: GCA_964017125.1. Taxonomy (NCBI): domain Eukaryota; kingdom Metazoa; phylum Annelida; class Polychaeta; order Terebellida; family Flabelligeridae; genus Flabesymbios; species Flabesymbios commensalis. Next base: position 17,239 of record CAXHKU010000838.1, on the reverse strand, counting down.
TTATCCGATCCTCTCCAAATCTCACATGCCAACTCTCCAGGGTACCCTACAAGAATCCACAAGTTTACAGAACTTTAGCTTTAAAAACACCGGAAATCGATTTTTCCCCATAGGTAATACATTGGATCTTCAGGACCTCATATCTCGTAGAGTTTTCAACCGATCCTCTCCATATTTTACATACACATGCTCTAGGGCACCCTTCAAATTCCTACAGGTTTTTGGAGCGTTGGCGCTGTTAGCTTTCAAGAAACCGGACGTTGATTTTCTCCCATAGGTAATACATTAGAACTTCATGACAACATAACTCAGCGAATAAACTACTTACCTTCAATTTGATTAGTGTTCCTGAAAGCCTAGGGACATGTCGCAAATAAACAAGTTGCAAGCAAACTGTGTAAAATTAATTGTTACAAATTTAAGGCCAAGTGTAGAATATCGCGATGACGTCATAACGATAAAACTAAAAGAGCAATCCTCAATTTTCTTCGTTTTTTGAGAAGCCTGACTAAAAGTACCTGGTAAACGTCTATTACGAAAACCTCATTTCTTTAACCGTTACTGAGTTATATGAGCAAGTTTGAAGCTATTACGTAATGATGACGTCATAAAATCAAAATACAGAAAAATCAGTTTGATTTCTGAAAAGCCCTTGGAAAACTACTGCCATGAAGTGTGCTTAGTTTTTTTCTACGCCCAACCGTTGTCGAGTTACTGCATTATTAGTTTGGGCGAAGCCGCCCAAACTATTCTTTTCCTTAAATACTTTCAACTATAAAAATTGCGCCCCTATTTCTTCTAGAGTATTTGATGTATAGACACCAAACTTGGCCACATTATTCGATAGGCACCAGAAAGAAGTGCTATGTGTTTTATAACAGATCCGACTAACATATTTTGAGGAATGCTGGGTAAAAGGTCCCATTTTTCCCAGTCATAATACATAATGCGATTTTCAAATCGCCATATCGTCCAGAGTTTTTATCCGATCCTCTCCAAATTTCACATGCCAACTCTCCAGGGTACCCTACAAGAATCCACAAGTTTACAGAACTTTAGCTATAAAAACACCGGAAATCGATTTTTCCCCATAGGTAATTCTTTGGATCTTCAGGACCTCATATCTCGTAGAGTTTTCAACCGATCCTCTCCATATTTTACATACACATGCTCTAAGGCACCCTTCAAATTCCTACAGGTTTTTGGAGCGTTGGCGCTGATAGCTTTCAAGAAACCGGACGTTGATTTTCTCCCATAGGTAATACATTAGAACTTCATGACGACATAACTCAGCGAATAAACTACTTACCTTCAATTTGATTAGTGTTCCTGAAAGCCTAGGGACATGTCGCAAATAAACAAGTTGCAAGCAAACTGTGTAAAATTAATTGTTATAGATATAAGGCCAAGTGTAGAATATCGCGATGACGTCATAACGATAAAACTAAAAGAGCAATCCTCAATTTTCTTCGTTTTTTGAGAAGCCTGACTAAAAGTACCTGGTAAACGTCTATTACGAAAACCTCATTTCTTTAACCGTTACTGAGTTATATGAGCAAGTTTGAAGCTATTACGTAATGATGACGTCATAAAATCAAAATACAGAAAAATCCGTTTGATTTCTGAAAAGCCCTTGGAAAACTACTGCCATGAAGTGTGCTTAGTTTTTTTCTACGCCCAACCGTTGTCGAGTTACTGCATTATTAGTTTGGGCGAAGCCGCCCAAACTATTCTTTGCCTTAAATACTTTCAACTATAAAAATTGCGCCCCTATTTCTCCTAGAGTGTTTGATGTATAGACACCAAACTTGGCCACATTATTCGATAGGCACCAGAAAGAAGTGCTATGTGTTTTATAAAAGATCCGACTAACAGATTTTGAGGAATGCTGGGTAAAAGGTCCCATTTTTCCCAGTCATAATACATAATGCGATTTTCAAATCGCCATATCGTCCAGAGTTTTTATCCGATCCTCTCCAAATTTCACATGCCAACTCTCCAGGGTACCCTACAAGAATCCACAAGTTTACAGAACTTTAGCTTTAAAAACACCGGAAATCGATTTTTCCCCATAGGTAATACATTGGATCTTCAGGACCTCATAATACATTAGAACTTCATGACGACATAACTCAGCGAATAAACTACTTACCTTCAATTTGATTAGTGTTCCTGAAAGCCTAGGGACATGTCGCAAATAAACAAGTTGCAAGCAAACTGTGTAAAATTAATTGTTATAGATATAAGGCCAAGTGTAGAATATCGCGATGACGTCATAACGATAAAACTAAAAGAGCAATCCTCAATTTTCTTCGTTTTTTGAGAAGCCTGACTAAAAGTACCTGGTAAACGTCTATTACGAAAACCTCATTTCTTTAACCGTTACTGAGTTATATGAGCAAGTTTGAAGCTATTACGTAATGATGACGTCATAAAATCAAAATACAGAAAAATCAGTTTGATTTCTGAAAAGCCCTTGGAAAACTACTGCCATGAAGTGTGCTTAGTTTTTTTCTACGCCCAACCGTTGTCGAGTTACTGCATTATTAGTTTGGGCGAAGCCGCCCAAACTATTCTTTTCCTTAAATACTTTCAACTATAAAAATTGCGCCCCTATTTCTCCTAGAGTATTTGATGTATAGACACTAAACTTGGCCACATTATTCGATAGGCACCAGAAAGAAGTGCTATGTGTTTTATAACAGATCCGACTAACAGATGTTGAGGAATGCTGGGTAAAAGGTCCCATTTTTCCCAGTCATAATACATAATGCGATTTTCAAATCGCCATATCGTCCAGAGTTTTTATCCGATCCTCTCCAAATTTCACATGCCAACTCTCCAGGGTACCCTACAAGAATCCACAAGTTTACAGAACTTTAGCTTTAAAAACACCGGAAATCGATTTTTCCCCATAGGTAATACATTGGATCTTCAGGACCTCATATCTCGTAGAGTTTTTAACCGATCCTCTCCATATTTTTCATACACATGCTCTAGGGCACCCTTCAAATTCCTACAGGTTTTTGGAGCGTTGGCGCTGTTAGCTTTCAAGAAACCGGACGTTGATTTTCTCCCATAGGTAATACATTAGAACTTCATGACGACATAACTCAGCGAGTAAACTACTTACCTTCAATTTGATTAGTGTTCCTGAAAGCCTAGGGACATGTCGCAAATAAACAAGTTGCATGCAAACTGTGTAAAATTAATTGTTATAGATATAAGGCCAAGTGTAGAATATCGCGATGACGTCATAACGATAAAACTAAAAGAGCAATCCTCAATTTTCTTCGTTTTTTGAGAAGCCTGACTAAAAGTACCTGGTAAACGTCTATTACGAAAACCTCATTTCTTTAACCGTTACTGAGTTATATGAGCAAGTTTGAAGCTATTACGTAATGATGACGTCATAAAATCAAAATACAGAAAAATCAGTTTGATTTCTGAAAAGCCCTTGGAAAACTACTGCCATGAAGTGTGCTTAGTTTTTTTCTACGCCCAACCGTTGTCGAGTTACTGCATTATTAGTTTGGGCGAAGCCGCCCAAACTATTCTTTTCCTTAAATACTTTCAACTATAAAAATTGCGCCCCTATTTCTCCTAGAGTATTTGATGTATAGACACTAAACTTGGCCACATTATTCGATAGGCACCAGAAAGAAGTGCTATGTGTTTTATAACAGATCCGACTAACAGATATTGAGGAATGCTGGGTAAAAGGTCCCATTTTTCCCAGTCATAATACATAATGCGATTTTCAAATCGCCATATCGTCCAGAGTTTTTATCCGATCCTCTCCAAATCTCACATGCCAACTCTCCAGGGTACCCTACAAGAATCCACAAGTTTACAGAACTTTAGCTTTAAAAACACCGGAAATCGATTTTTCCCCATAGGTAATACATTGGATCTTCAGGACCTCATATCTCGTAGAGTTTTCAACCGATCCTCTCCATATTTTACATACACATGCTCTAAGGCACCCTTCAAATTCCTACAGGTTTTTGGAGCGTTGGCGCTGATAGCTTTCAAGAACCCGGACGTTGATTTTCTCCCATAGGTAATACATTAGAACTTCATGACGACATAACTCAGCGAATAAACTACTTACCTTCAATTTGATTAGTGTTCCTGAAAGCCTAGGGACATGTCGCAAATAAACAAGTTGCAAGCAAACTGTGTAAAATTAATTGTTATAGATATAAGGCCAAGTGTAGAATATCGCGATGGCGTCATAACGATAAAACTAAAAGAGCAATCCTCAATTTTCTTCGTTTTTTGAGAAGCCTGACTAAAAGTACCTGGTAAACGTCTATTACGAAAACCTCATTTATTTAACCGTTACTGAGTTATATGAGCAAGTTTGAAGCTATTACGTAATGATGACGTCATAAAATCAAAATACAGAAAAATCAGTTTGATTTCTGAAAAGCCCTTGGAAAACTACTGCCATGAAGTGTGCTTAGTTTTTTTCTACGCCCAACCGTTGTCGAGTTACTGCATTATTAGTTTGGGCGAAGCCGCCCAAACTATTCTTTTCCTTAAATACTTTCAACTATAAAAATTGCGCCCCTATTTCTCCTAGAGTGTTTGATGTATAGACACCAAACTTGGCCACATTATTCGATAGGCACCAGAAAGAAGTGCTATGTGTTTTATAAAAGATCCGACTAACAGATTTTGAGGAATGCTGGGTAAAAGGTCCCATTTTTCCCAGTCATAATACATAATGCGATTTTCAAATCGCCATATCGTCCAGAGTTTTTATCCGATCCTCTCCAAATTTCACATGCCAACTCTCCAGGGTACCCTACAAGAATCCACAAGTTTACAGAACTTTAGCTTTAAAAACACCGGAAATCGATTTTTCCCCATAGGTAATACATTGGATCTTCAGGACCTCATAATACATTAGAACTTCATGACGACATAACTCAGCGAATAAACTACTTACCTTCAATTTGATTAGTGTTCCTGAAAGCCTAGGGACATGTCGCAAATAAACAAGTTGCAAGCAAACTGTGTAAAATTAATTGTTATAGATATAAGGCCAAGTGTAGAATATCGCGATGACGTCATAACGATAAAACTAAAAGAGCAATCCTCAATTTTCTTCGTTTTTTGAGAAGCCTGACTAAAAGTACCTGGTAAACGTCTATTACGAAAACCTCATTTCTTTAACCGTTACTGAGTTATATGAGCAAGTTTGAAGCTATTACGTAATGATGACGTCATAAAATCAAAATACAGAAAAATCAGTTTGATTTCTGAAAAGCCCTTGGAAAACTACTGCCATGAAGTGTGCTTAGTTTTTTTCTACGCCCAACCGTTGTCGAGTTACTGCATTATTAGTTTGGGCGAAGCCGCCCAAACTATTCTTTTCCTTAAATACTTTCAACTATAAAAATTGCGCCCCTATTTCTCCTAGAGTATTTGATGTATAGACACTAAACTTGGCCACATTATTCGATAGGCACCAGAAAGAAGTGCTATGTGTTTTATAACAGATCCGACTAACAGATTTTGAGGAATGCTGGGTAAAAGGTCCCATTTTTCCCAGTCATAATACATAATGCGATTTTCAAATCGCCATATCGTCCAGAGTTTTTATCCGATCCTCTCCAAATTTCACATCCCAACTCTCCAGGGTACCCTACAAGAATCCACAAGTTTACAGAACTTTAGCTTTAAAAACACCGGAAATCGATTTTTCCCCATAGGTAATACATTGGATCTTCAGGACCTCATATCTCGTAGAGTTTTTAACCGATCCTCTCCATATTTTACATACACATGCTCTAGGGCACCCTTCAAATTCCTACAGGTTTTTGGAGCGTTGGCGCTGTTAGCTTTCAAGAAACCGGACGTTGATTTTCTCCCATAGGTAATACATTAGAACTTCATGACGACATAACTCAGCGAGTAAACTACTTACCTTCAATTTGATTAGTGTTCCTGAAAGCCTAGGGACATGTCGCAAATAAACAAGTTGCATGCAAACTGTGTAAAATTAATTGTTATAGATATAAGGCCAAGTGTAGAATATCGCGATGACGTCATAACGATAAAACTAAAAGAGCAATCCTCAATTTTCTTCGTTTTTTGAGAAGCCTGACTAAAAGTACCTGGTAAACGTCTATTACGAAAACCTCATTTCTTTAACCGTTACTGAGTTATATGAGCAAGTTTGAAGCTATTACGTAATGATGACGTCATAAAATCAAAATACAGAAAAATCAGTTTGATTTCTGAAAAGCCCTTGGAAAACTACTGCCATGAAGTGTGCTTAGTTTTTTTCTACGCCCAACCGTTGTCGAGTTACTGCATTATTAGTTTGGGCGAAGCCGCCCAAACTATTCTTTTCCTTAAATACTTTCAACTATAAAAATTGCGCCCCTATTTCTCCTAGAGTATTTGATGTATAGACACTAAACTTGGCCACATTATTCGATAGGCACCAGAAAGAAGTGCTATGTGTTTTATAACAGATCCGACTAACAGATTTTGAGGAATGCTGGGTAAAAGGTCCCATTTTTCCCAGTCATAATACATAATGCGATTTTCAAATCGCCATATCGTCCAGAGTTTTTATCCGATCCTCTCCAAATCTCACATGCCAACTCTCCAGGGTACCCTACAAGAATCCACAAGTTTACAGAACTTTAGCTTTAAAAACACCGGAAATCGATTTTTCCCCATAGGTAATACATTGGATCTTCAGGACCTCATATCTCGTAGAGTTTTCAACCGATCCTCTCCATATTTTACATACACATGCTCTAGGGCACCCTTCAAATTCCTACAGGTTTTTGGAGCGTTGGCGCTGTTAGCTTTCAAGAAACCGGACGTTGATTTTCTCCCATAGGTAATACATTAGAACTTCATGACGACATAACTCAGCGAATAAACTACTTACCTTCAATTTGATTAGTGTTCCTGAAAGCCTAGGGACATGTCGCAAATAAACAAGTTGCAAGCAAACTGTGTAAAATTAATTGTTACAGATATAAGGCCAAGTGTAGAATATCGCGATGACGTCATAACGACAAAACTAAAAGAGCAATCCTCAATTTTCTTCGTTTTTTGAGAAGCCTGACTAAAAGTACCTGGTAAACGTCTATTACGAAAACCTCATTTCTTTAACCGTTACTGAGTTATATGAGCAAGTTTGAAGCTATTACGTAATGATGACGTTATAAAATCAAAATACAGAAAAATCAGTTTGATTTCTGAAAAGCCCTTGGAAAACTACTGCCATGAAGTGTGCTTAGTTTTTTTCTACGCCCAACCGTTGTCGAGTTACTGCATTATTAGTTTGGGCGAAGCCGCCCAAACTATTCTTTTCCTTAAATACTTTCAACTATAAAAATTGCGCCCCTATTTCTCCTAGAGTATTTGATGTATAGACACCAAACTTGGCCACATTATTCGATAGGCACCAGAAAGAAGTGCTATGTGTTTTATAACAGATCCGACTAACAGATTTTGAGGAATGCTGGGTAGAAGGTCCCATTTTTCCCAGTCATAATACATAATGCGATTTTCAAATCGCCATATCGTCCAGAGTTTTTATCCGATCCTCTCCAAATTTCACATGCCAACTCTCCAGGGTACCCTACAAGAATCCACAAGTTTACAGAACTTTAGCTTTAAAAACACCGGAAATCGATTTTTCCCCATAGGTAATACATTGGATCTTCAGGACCTCATATCTCGTAGAGTTTTCAACCGATCCCGTCCATATTTTACATACACATGCTCTAGGGCACCCTTCAAATTCCTACAGGTTTTTGGAGCGTTGGCGCTGTTAGCTTTCAAGAAACCGGACGTTGATTTTCTCCCATAGGTAATACATTAGAACTTCATGACGACATAACTCAGCGAATAAACTACTTACCTTCAATTTGATTAGTGTTCCTGAAAGCCTAGGGACATGTCGCAAATAAACAAGTTGCAAGCAAACTGTGTAAAATTAATTGTTATAGATATAAGGCCAAGTGTAGAATATCGCGATGACGTCATAACGATAAAACTAAAAGAGCAATCCTCAATTTTCTTCGTTTTTTGAGAAGCCTGACTAAAAGTACCTGGTAAACGTCTATTACGAAAACCTCATTTCTTTAACCGTTACTGAGTTATATGAGCAGGTTTGAAGCTATTACGTAATGATGACGTCATAAAATCAAAATACAGAAAAATCAGTTTGATTTCTGAAAAGCCCTTGGAAAACTACTGCCATGAAGTGTGCTTAGTTTTTTTCTACGCCCAACCGTTGTCGAGTTACTGCATTATTAGTTTAAGCGAAGCCGCCCAAACTATTCTTTTCCTTAAATACTTTCAACTATAAAGGTAATACATTAGAACTTCATGACGACATAACTCAGCGAGTAAACTACTTACCTTCAATTTGATTAGTGTTCCTGAAAGCCTAGGGACATGTCGCAAATAAACAAGTTGCATGCAAACTGTGTAAAATTAATTGTTATAGATATAAGGCCAAGTGTAGAATATAGCGATGACGTCATAACGATAAAACTAAAAGAGCAATCCTCAATTTTCTTCGTTTTTTGAGAAGCCTGACTAAAAGTACCTGGTAAACGTCTATTACGAAAACCTCATTTCTTTAACCGTTACTGAGTTATATGAGCAAGTTTGAAGCTATTACGTAATGATGACGTCATAAAATCAAAATACAGAAAAATCAGTTTGATTTCTGAAAAGCCCTTGGAAAACTACTGCCATGAAGTGTGCTTAGTTTTTTTCTACGCCCAACCGTTGTCGAGTTACTGCATTATTAGTTTGGGCGAAGCCGCCCAAACTATTCTTTTCCTTAAATACTTTCAACTATAAAAATTGCGCCCCTATTTCTCCTAGAGTATTTGATGTATAGACACTAAACTTGGCCACATTATTCGATAGGCACCAGAAAGAAGTGCTATGTGTTTTATAACAGATCCGACTAACAGATTTTGAGGAATGCTGGGTAAAAGGTCCCATTTTTCCCAGTCATAATACATAATGCGATTTTCAAATCGCCATATCGTCCAGAGTTTTTATCCGATCCTCTCCAAATCTCACATGCCAACTCTCCAGGGTACCCTACAAGAATCCACAAGTTTACAGAACTTTAGCTTTAAAAACACCGGAAATCGATTTTTCCCCATAGGTAATACATTGGATCTTCAGGACCTCATATCTCGTAGAGTTTTCAACCGATCCTCTCCATATTTTACATACACATGCTCTAGGGCACCCTTCAAATTCCTACAGGTTTTTGGAGCGTTGGCGCTGTTAGCTTTCAAGAAACCGGACGTTGATTTTCTCCCATAGGTAATACATTAGAACTTCATGACGACATAACTCAGCGAATAAACTACTTACCTTCAATTTGATTAGTGTTCCTGAAAGCCTAGGGACATGTCGCAAATAAACAAGTTGCAAGCAAACTGTGTAAAATTAATTGTTACAGATATAAGGCCAAGTGTAGAATATCGCGATGACGTCATAACGATAAAACTAAAAGAGCAATCCTCAATTTTCTTCGTTTTTTGAGAAGCCTGACTAAAAGTACCTGGTAAACGTCTATTACGAAAACCTCATTTCTTTAACCGTTACTGAGTTATATGAGCAAGTTTGAAGCTATTACGTAATGATGACGTCATAAAATGAAAATACAGAAAAATCAGTTTGATTTCTGAAAAGCCCTTGGAAAACTACTGCCATGAAGTGTGCTTAGTTTTTTTCTACGCCCAACCGTTGTCGAGTTACTGCATTATTAGTTTGGGCGAAGCCGCCCAAACTATTCTTTTCCTTAAATACTTTCAACTATAAAAATTGCGCCCCTATTTCTCCTAGAGTATTTGATGTATAGACACCAAACTTGGCCACATTATTCGATAGGCACCAGAAAGAAGTGCTATGTGTTTTATAACAGATCCGACTAACAGATTTTGAGGAATGCTGGGTAAAAGGTCCCATTTTTCCCAGTCATAATACATAATGCGATTTTCAAATCGCCATATCGTCCAGAGTTTTTATCCGATCCTCTCCAAATTTCACATGCCAACTCTCCAGGGTACCCTACAAGAATCCACAAGTTTACAGAACTTTAGCTTTAAAAACACCGGAAATCGATTTTTCCCCATAGGTAATACATTGGATCTTCAGGACCTCATATCTCGTAGAGTTTTCAACCGATCCTCTCCATATTTTACATACACATGCTCTAGGGCACCCTTCAAATTCCTACAGGTTTTTGGAGCGTTGGCGCTGTTAGCTTTCAAGAAACCGGACGTTGATTTTCTCCCATAGGTAATACATTAGAACTTCATGACGGCATAACTCAGCGAATAAACTACTTACCTTCAATTTGATTAGTGTTCCTGAAAGCCTAGGGACATGTCGCAAATAAACAAGTTGCAAGCAAACTGTGTAAAATTAATTGTTATAGATATAAGGCCAAGTGTAGAATATCGCGATGACGTCATAACGATAAAACTAAAAGAGCAATCCTCAATTTTCTTCGTTTTTTGAGAAGCCTGACTAAAAGTACCTGGTAAACGTCTATTACGAAAACCTCATTTCTTTAACCGTTACTGAGTTATATGAGCAAGTTTGAAGCTATTACGTAATGATGACGTCATAAAATCAAAATACAGAAAAATCAGTTTGATTTCTGAAAAGCCCTTGGAAAACTACTGCCATGAAGTGTGCTTAGTTTTTTTCTACGCCCAACCGTTGTCGAGTTACTGCATTATTAGTTTGGGCGAAGCCGCCCAAACTATTCTTTTCCTTAAATACTTTCAACTATAAAAATTGCGCCCCTATTTCTCCTAGAGTATTTGATGTATAGACACCAAACTTGGCCACATTATTCGATAGGCACCAGAAAGAAGTGCTATGTGTTTTATAACAGATCCGACTAACAGATTTTGAGGAATGCTGGGTAAAAGGTCCCATTTTTCCCAGTCATAATACATAATGCGATTTTCAAATCGCCATATCGTCCAGAGTTTTTATCCGATCCTCTCCAAATTTCACATGCCAACTCTCCAGGGTACCCTACAAGAATCCACAAGTTTACAGAACTTTAGCTTTAAAAACACCGGAAATCAATTTTTCCCCATAGGTAATACATTGGATCTTCAGGACCTCATATCTCGTAGAGTTTTCAACCGATCCTCTCCATATTTTACATACACATGCTCTAGGGCACCCTTCAAATTCCTACAGGTTTTTGGAGCGTTGGCGCTGTTAGCTTTCAAGAAACCGGACGTTGATTTTCTCCCATAGGTAATACATTAGAACTTCATGACGACATAACTCAGCGAATAAACTACTTACCTTCAATTTGATTAGTGTTCCTGAAAGCCTAGGGACATGTCGCACATAAACAAGTTGCAAGCAAACTGTGTAAAATTAATTGTTATAGATATAAGGCCAAGTGTAGAATATCGCGATGACGTCATAACGATAAAACTAAAAGAGCAATCCTCAATTTTCTTCGTTTTTTGAGAAGCCTGACTAAAAGTACCTGGTAAACGTCTATTACGAAAACCTCATTTCTTTAACAGTTACTGAGTTATATGAGCAAGTTTGAAGCTATTATGTAATGATGACGTCATAAAATCAAAATACAGAAAAATCAGTTTGATTTCTGAAAAGCCCTTGGAAAACTACTGCCATGAAGTGTGCTTAGTTTTTTTCTACGCCCAACCGTTGTCGAGTTACTGCATTATTAGTTTGGGCGAAGCCGCCCAAACTATTCTTTTCCTTAAATACTTTCAACTATAAAAATAGCGCCCCTATTTCTCCTAGAGTATTTGATGTATAGACACCAAACTTGGCCACATTATTCGATAGGCACCAGAAAGAAGTGCTATGTGTTTTATAACAGATCCGACTAACATATTTTGAGGAATGCTGGGTAAAAGGTCCCATTTTCCCAGTCATAATACATAATGCGATTTTCAAATCGCCATATCGTCCAGAGTTTTTATCCGATCCTCTCCAAATTTCACATGCCAACTCTCCAGGGTACCCTACAAGAATCCACAAGTTTACAGAACTTTAGCTTTAAAAACACCGGAAATCGATTTTTCCCCATAGGTAATACATTGGATCTTCAGGACCTCATATCTCGTAGAGTTTTCAACCGATCCTCTCCATATTTTACATACACATGCTCTAGGGCACCCTTCAAATTCCTACAGGTTTTTGGAGCGTTGGCGCTGTTAGCTTTCAAGAAACCGGACGTTGATTTTCTCCCATAGGTAATACATTAGAACTTCATGACGGCATAACTCAGCGAATAAACTACTTACCTTCAATTTGATTAGTGTTCCTGAAAGCCTAGGGACATGTCGCAAATAAACAAGTTGCAAGCAAACTGTGTAAAATTAATTGTTATAGATATAAGGCCAAGTGTAGAATATCGCGATGACGTCATAACGATAAAACTAAAAGAGCAATCCTCAATTTTCTTCGTTTTTTGAGAAGCCTGACTAAAAGTACCTGGTAAACGTCTATTACGAAAACCTCATTTCTTTAACCGTTACTGAGTTATATGAGCAAGTTTGAAGCTATTACGTAATGATGACGTCATAAAATCAAAATACAGAAAAATCAGTTTGATTTCTGAAAAGCCCTTGGAAAACTACTGCCATGAAGTGTGCTTAGTTTTTTTCTACGCCCAACCGTTGTCGAGTTACTGCATTATTAGTTTGGGCGAAGCCGCCCAAACTATTCTTTTCCTTAAATACTTTCAACTATAAAAATTGCGCCCCTATTTCTCCTAGAGTATTTGATGTATAGACACCAAACTTGGCCACATTATTCGATAGGCACCAGAAAGAAGTGCTATGTGTTTTATAACAGATCCGACTAACAGATTTTGAGGAATGCTGGGTAAAAGGTCCCATTTTTCCCAGTCATAATACATAATGCGATTTTCAAATCGCCATATCGTCCAGAGTTTTTATCCGATCCTCTCCAAATTTCACATGCCAACTCTCCAGGGTACCCTACAAGAATCCACAAGTTTACAGAACTTTAGCTTTAAAAACACCGGAAATCAATTTTTCCCCATAGGTAATACATTGGATCTTCAGGACCTCATATCTCGTAGAGTTTTCAACCGATCCTCTCCATATTTTACATACACATGCTCTAGGGCACCCTTCAAATTCCTACAGGTTTTTGGAGCGTTGGCGCTGTTAGCTTTCAAGAAACCGGACGTTGATTTTCTCCCATAGGTAATACATTAGAACTTCATGACGACATAACTCAGCGAATAAACTACTTACCTTCAATTTGATTAGTGTTCCTGAAAGCCTAGGGACATGTCGCAAATAAACAAGTTGCAAGCAAACTGTGTAAAATTAATTGTTATAGATATAAGGCCAAGTGTAGAATATCGCGATGACGTCATAACGATAAAACTAAAAGAGCAATCCTCAATTTTCTTCGTTTTTTGAGAAGCCTGACTAAAAGTACCTGGTAAACGTCTATTACGAAAACCTCATTTCTTTAACAGTTACTGAGTTATATGAGCAAGTTTGAAGCTATTATGTAATGATGACGTCATAAAATCAAAATACAGAAAAATCAGTTTGATTTCTGAAAAGCCCTTGGAAAACTACTGCCATGAAGTGTGCTTAGTTTTTTTCTACGCCCAACCGTTGTCGAGTTACTGCATTATTAGTTTGGGCGAAGCCGCCCAAACTATTCTTTTCCTTAAATACTTTCAACTATAAAAATAGCGCCCCTATTTCTCCTAGAGTATTTGATGTATAGACACCAAACTTGGCCACATTATTCGATAGGCACCAGAAAGAAGTGCTATGTGTTTTATAACAGATCCGACTAACATATTTTGAGGAATGCTGGGTAAAAGGTCCCATTTTCCCAGTCATAATACATAATGCGATTTTCAAATCGCCATATCGTCCAGAGTTTTTATCCGATCCTCTCCAAATTTCACATGCCAACTCTCCAGGGTACCCTACAAGAATCCACAAGTTTACAGAACTTTAGCTTTAAAAACACCGGAAATCGATTTTTCCCCATAGGTAATACATTGGATCTTCAGGACCTCATATCTCGTAGAGTTTTCAACCGATCCTCTCCATATTTTACATACACATGCTCTAGGGCACCCTTCAAATTCCTACAGGTTTTTGGAGCGTTGGCGCTGTTAGCTTTCAAGAAACCGGACGTTGATTTTCTCCCATAGGTAATACATTAGAACTTCATGACGACATAACTCAGCGAATAAACTACTTACCTTCAATTTGATTAGTGTTCCTGAAAGCCTAGGGACATGTCGCAAATAAACAAGTTGCAAGCAAACTGTGTAAAATTAATTGTTATAGATATAAGGCCAAGTGTAGAATATCGCGATGACGTCATAACGATAAAACTAAAAGAGCAATCCTCAATTTTCTTTGTTTTTTGAGAAGCCTGACTAAAAGTACCTGGTAAACGTCTATTACGAAAACCTCATTTCTTTAACCGTTACTGAGTTATATGAGCAAGTTTGAAGCTATTATGTAATGATGACGTCATAAAATCAAAATACAGAAAAATCAGTTTGATTTCTGAAAAGCCCTTGGAAAACTACTGCCATGAAGTGTGCTTAGTTTTTTTCTACGCCCAACCGTTGTCGAGTTACTGCATTATTAGTTTGGGCGAAGCCGCCCAAACTATTCTTTTCCTTAAATACTTTCAACTATAAAAATTGCGCCCCTATTTCTCCTAGAGTATTTGATGTATAGACACCAAACTTGGCCACATTATTCGATAGGCACCAGAAAGAAGTGCTATGTGTTTTATAACAGATCCGACTAACAGATTTTGAGGAATGCTGGGTAAAAGGTCCCATTTTTCCCAGTCATAATACATAATGCGATTTTCAAATCGCCATATCGTCCAGAGTTTTTATCCGATCCTCTCCAAATTTCACATGCCAACTCTCCAGGGTACCCTACAAGAATCCACAAGTTTACAGAACTTTAGCTTTAAAAACACCGGAAATCGATTTTTCCCCATAGGTAATACATTGGATCTTCAGGACCTCATATCTCGTAGAGTTTTCAACCGATCCTCTCCATATTTTACATACACATGCTCTAGGGCACCCTTCAAATTCCTACAGGTTTTTGGAGCGTTGGCGCTGTTAGTTTTCAAGAAACCGGACGTTGATTTTCTCCCATAGGTAATACATTAGAACTTCATGACGACATAACTCAGCGAATAAACTACTTACCTTCAATTTGATTAGTGTTCCTGAAAGCCTAGGGACATGTCGCAAATAAACAAGTTGCAAGCAAACTGTGTAAAATTAATTGTTATAGATATAAGGCCAAGTGTAGAATATCGCGATGACGTCATAACGATAAAACTAAAAGAGCAATCCTCAATTTTCTTCGTTTTTTGAGAAGCCTGACTAAAAGTACCTGGTAAACGTCTATTACGAAAACCTCATTTCTTTAACCGTTACTGAGTTATATGAGCAAGTTTGAAGCTATTACGTAATGATGACGTCATAAAATCAAAATACAGAAAAATCAGTTTGATTTCTGAAAAGCCCTTGGAAAACTACTGCCATGAAGTGTGCTTAGTTTTTTTCTACGCCCAACCGATGTCGAGTTACTGCATTATTAGTTTGGGCGAAGCCGCCCAAACTATTCTTTTCCTTAAATACTTTCAACTATAAAAATTGCGCCCCTATTTCTCCTAGAGTACTTGATGTATAGACACCAAACTTGGCCACATTATTCGATAGGCACCAGAAAGAAGTGCTATGTGTTTTATAACAGATCCGACTAACAGATTTTGAGGAATGCTGGGTAAAAGGTCCCATTTTTCCCAGTCATAATACATAATGCGATTTTCAAATCGCCATATCGTCCAGAGTTTTTATCCGATCCTCTCCAAATTTCACATGCCAACTCTCCAGGGTACCCTACAAGAATCCACAAGTTTACAGAGCTTTAGCTTTAAAAACACCGGAAATCGATTTTTCCCCATAGGTAATACATTGGATCTTCAGGACCTCATATCTCGTAGAGTTTTCAACCGATCCTCTCCATATTTTACATACACATGCTCTAGGGCACCCTTCAAATTCCTACAGGTTTTTGGAGCGTTGGCGCTGTTAGCTTTCAAGAAACCGGACGTTGATTTTCTCCCATAGGTAATACATTAGAACTTCATGACGACATAACTCAGCGAATAAACTACTTACCTTCAATTTGATTAGTGTTCCTGAAAGCCTAGGGACATGTCGCAAATAAACAAGTTGCAAGCAAACTGTGTAAAATTAATTGTTATAGATATAAGGCCAAGTGTAGAATATCGCGATGACGTCATAACGATAAAACTAAAAGAGCAATCCTCAATTTTCTTCGTTTTTTGAGAAGCCTGACTAAAAGTACCTGGTAAACGTCTATTACGAAAACCTCATTTCTTTAACCGTTACTGAGTTATATGAGCAAGTTTGAAGCTATTACGTAATGATGACGTCATAAAATCAAAATACAGAAAAATCAGTTTGATTTCTGAAAAGCCCTTGGAAAACTACTGCCATGAAGTGTGCTTAGTTTTTTTTCTACGCCCAACCGTTGTCGAGTTACTGCATTATTAGTTTGGGCGAAGCCGCCCAAACTATTCTTTTCCTTAAATACTTTCAACTATATTATTATTAGTTTGGGCGAAGCCGCCCAAACTATTGTTTTCCTTAAATACTTTCAACTGTATTAGTTTTTTTTTTAATCTTCTTCCACTATTCGAAAATCTGACACCTATTTCGCCTAGAGTATTTGTCGTAAAGACTTCAAACTCGCACACAATAATCGTTGGGCACCCGAAAGAGGTGCTATATAATTAATAGCTGATCCGACCAAAAGATGTTGAGGAATCAGGGGTAAAAGGTCCCATTTTTCCCAGTCAAAATACATTACGCCATTTTAAAATCGCTATATCTCCAAGAGTTTTCATCCGATCTTCCCAAAATTTTATATGCCTACTCTCTAGGGTACCCTTTAAGACTCTACAAGTTTACAGAGCTTTAGCTTTAAAAACACCGGAAGTCGATTTTTCTCCATAGCTAATACATTAGACCTTCAGGACCTCATATCTCCAAGAGTTTTCAACCGATCCTCTCCATATTTCACATACACATGCTCTAGGGCGTTGGCGCTGTTAGCTTTCAAGTAACCGGACGTTGATTTTCTCC